>KZ505711.1:1045117-1059168 GCA_002844005.1 Limosa lapponica baueri
AGAGACTTGATTCAGCTTCTTCTAGCCACACATCACTTCTACCTGGGCAGTAAATGAGGATAAAATATTCCATGCAGAATGCCTTCAATAACCACGTTTGGAAAGTTATCTGGGAAAAAAAAAAGGAAAAAAAAGAAAAAACCTTGGTTTCTTATCTACGTCAATACAATATAAATGTTTTTGTGAAACTTAACTAGGTAAGGCCCCGTGTAATTTGGGTTACTGCATCACTCAAGTGTTTATCCGTGTTGGGGATGTGCTATTAGTAATGCTGTTTCAGCACTAAAGCCACTTTAGTGTAGCACTGGGCATTGCATGAATGCGCTGCCAGATTTGTAGCTTATTGATTTAAAGGGATGTTCTAATACTTAATGCTGCTAGGCTCCAGCTCTTTATCTGAATCTTTTCTCACAAGGAAGATGGATTACACTGGCAATTCAATTTCTAACAAAATCTCAATATACTTGAAGGAATTCCAAGATTGCTACTGGGAATACTTCAAAGCTGTTTTTCCATTGTGGTTTACAGCAATGTTTAGACTGAGAAGATTTGAGGATGCCTATACAATCAGAGATGATTATTTGAGGCAGGGAAATTTCAGGCTGTCTAAACATAAAATGTCATGTGTTACAAAAAGTCATCCCATAATATCTGAAGGAAAAAAAAAACCCACTATGTTCTTACCACAGATCTAGAGCAAATTGGCACTTAATTTTCATGTTGAATTTAGCATGAAAGAATTACCTGATAGAACATGGGTAAAGATCCACACAAAGGAATGGCGGGATGTACACTACTAAAAGTAGTGAAGTGAAAACATTTTTCAAATGCACCAAATCCTGTGTTTTTAATGAAGGGTTTGCTTAAATCACTGGGCATTAAGAGTAAGAATTTCTGATCACATCTTACGATCTTAAAATTGCTAGTACACTAGGAGGTGGGTTTACCTAGAAGAACGGACTATTTCTGATACAGAACTTTACACACTAATCAACCTTTCCTTCACCTGTCAGCCTACAGGACATTCAAAAAGGGGAAATTAAACTTTTACAAAAGTCATTAGGTACTTGATAAATTACATCACCTAATGTGGGTGGGAATTAGGTTTTGCCCCTAATTATTTTGCTAGAATCATTTTGGAGGTAAAAATATTGAGCAAAAAGTAGATTTGGTCTCAGTGAGAAAAAAAATAATACTTATTATCTTAAAGGTGTTATCTCATAAGGTGATTCCAGTACATTAAAAGATGTTACAAACAGATTTGTTTAGGATGTTTTAACGAACTGCAGCCTCCACCATAAACAACACATGCATATTCTCCCCAACTTCTCACAGTAAATCATCATTATAAATTACTTGTTAATATTTTGAATTCAATAATGATTCCTCAAGTCCTGCAAGCTCAGCTAACCCAAATCACCCTGGTAGAATAACCCTGTGCTCTTGTCATTAATGTTATTAAAAATATACTTGTAAGGGCAATCTGATGCTTTTCTTCTAAATTAAATGCTGCATTTCCAGAAACCAGTTTTTACTGGTTCTTCTGTAACATGCAGAATATATAGGAAAATAAGTATTGATTAAAAAAATGATACAACTTTACAGCATCAGATTTACTGTGAGGCTTTGTTGCTTAAAAACATCAAGCATATTAATTTAAGTTAAATATATAAATACACTGAAGCACAGTCTTGCAGATCTGTGATACTTAAATGGCTTGAAGAATCCTCAAAACAATTTTCCAACAAGTGGCAGTAAATCTGAGATTCCATTTTTTAGTTTTTGACATATCATTTTCAATTTGCAGCATTTTAGATTTTTCCTTCATTTTTCTTCAAAACAGTACATAATTCCCTGCCCCCCCCCCTTCAAAAAGAAATGTCCACTTTACGCAAAAAGTGATGTGCTGATGCACTCAGGCTGTGTTAGATACATCACAAAAAATGCATCTGACAGTCAGTAAGGTTCGTAACTATGAATCTTATTTTTGGAAAGTCGTCTTGCAACTCAACAATGCTTAAAGTCCAGTCATTAGAATAATGGCAAGACTGTATTTTATAAAGACAGTGCAAAAAGGTGTGTGTGTGAGGGGGAAATAATGTTCTTTTGAGTGTTAATTCCAGAAGCAACTATTTATTTCATTAAAAACCCAAAAATACACAATTTCCTGTTTTATGGGGAGATGTTAACACAGGAATGACTAACTCCGGTTCTGATCCAAACACATGTCACAGTTCACCTACATCAAAGAGCACGTACAGCGAACAGTTATTTGTTAACAGACACTTACTTTTGGTGATAGTCTGAACCACCTTGGCTGCTTCTTACAAAGCAGAGTCTATCAAAGTAAGAACTGATCTGAGAGAGAAAATTTTATGAAAGTTCATCTGTATTTTCTCTGTGCTGCAAACTAAAAACTTTTAGAAGTTTTTAAGGAAGAATTAAAGGCAATAGTAGTTGCGTAAAAATTTTGGTTTTTTTCTAACTAGACTTGAGTCAACTACTGGAGCCTCTAGACGTATGACTTGGTTTTCTTCTTCCTTTTTTAAACTACAACTCGCATTCCAAAATTTGTTCTAATTCATTAAGCTAAAGAATAACTTGCAAATGAATCTGATATTTTAGGGTCTTCAAATACAAAGAATGTTCACCTGCCATATGAAACTCTAAATGCTGCGTGTCAAGGCCAAAAAAGTCTTGGCAAAAGCCTGAAAAGTCCTTTGTTTCAGATGTCGTTAATGAGACCTACTTAACATTTAAACATGTCACGCATTAAAAGAGGCTTTTATCTTAATCCAAGTAAAGCACTACTTAAAAGAGTAGTTACAGAATTCATGATAAAGTTCCTAATGATTTCAAGAAAAGGAAGTTTAGCCTTACTCAGAGTACACGTTAGGGAGGGAAGATAAATACCATCACAGAACTGCAAAATCTCGAACAGAAATCTTACAGCAAAACCTTGCATGTGGGCTGGAAACATTAAGTACTGTCTTCATTCTTCAGGATAACTGTATACAAAATCCATTTTCTCTCTCAGGAATAGTATGGAATTAAATGGTGTTCATAATTTACACCCTGCTCTTGAGGAATCCATGTTTGCAATTAAGAGGAGCGTTAAACAGTAAGATTAAGACATGCCAAGTGGCTCACTAAATATTTCTGTAGGCAGCATCTGCACCAACTTTTAGACAGAGGTAACTCTGTTGTCACTTTGATCAGAAGTGACCTTGTGAAGTGACCATCTGCCTTTCCTGTGCTTCCATTCATCAATCTTGTGATTTGCGCTCCAGCCTCAAATGGGCATTCAGTCCACCTGACCACACTAGTGCGAAGTCAAAGTAAAAACTAAACAACCCTGCAATGTGTTTTCTAATGTGGACCTCAGCCACATGGGACCTCTGCACTTGCTGTTTCAACTACACCTTTAAGTTCAGTAGGACTCCACAGGGTCAGTAGTGTTGGGTCACGCTACTAGCTAGAGTGGGCATTGCCTGCAAGAGAGACTATTTAACCCTCTCAAAATACATGAGCCCAGCCCCTATGGTTCTGAAAAACCGCTTGAAAAAACAACAGAATCACAGAATGGTTACAGCTGGAAGAGATGACTGGTGGTCATCTGCTCCAAGCCCCTGCTCAAGCATGGACACTTAGAGCCAGGTGCCCAGGACCATGTCCAGGTGCCTTCTGAGTATCTCCAAGGATGGAGATACTCCACCACCGTACTGGGAAACCTGTAACAGTGCTCAGTCACCCTCACAGTGACAGAATGTTTCCTGTGTTCTTGTTCGCCACTCAAAAGAGCCTGTCTTTGTCTTCTTTACACCCTCCCTTCAGGTATTTATATACATCTTGAGAAAATCTCAAGGAAGTACTCTTTATTGGCTAAGAAACTCCAAGCAAACAAGAATTCTTTCCCAAATTTACTCTTAAAAATTTCATGATTTTCAAGGCAGCTCAAGAACCTGACTCTTGATTTCAAACAAAATGCCACATTAAAAAAATAAATCTTAATTTGCATCTCTGGGAGAAAAGTCTCCCTTGAAAGCGTTATTACACTTATAATACAAAATTTAGTAAACATAACAGTTCAAACAAGTAAAATGAGAAACCCAGGAGGAACAGACTATTAAAGCTGGTATTTTTTTTCCCAAAAAATTTTTTTCACACATTTAATTTAAGACAGGATAAGTTCTCTGAATTAATAATGCAAAGAAATTTTTATAAAAAAAAAAAGCAAAAGGGTTTATAACAAACTCTTTAAAAAACTCTTTTGAACCATTTATTAAGACATGAAGGCTAAAGTAAATGTCTTGTGAAACACATCAATTATATTTAGAGTATACATTCTTCCCCCCCCCCCCCACCTAAAGAGCTCTAGAGGTTATAAACTATAAGAAATAGTAATAATCCAAGTGGAAATACAAACATGCTTGCAGTAGATCGACTGGTGTTAAGGGAAAAAGCACTTACAAAGGACTGGGCCTCAAAGTTCAAATCCTTCAGGCAAAACAGCCCAAAGGGCGAACAACAAGAAAAGCAAAGCAATGTTCTTCGTCTTTTGATTTGAATTCTCAGTAGGTTTGTCTGAGAGAACAACTGGGGGAGAAAATTCCACCCTTTTATAAATCACCCACCCCATTTAGCGTTTTAATGGTATCTTACACAAGAACTATCGTTTTATTGGCAGGTTATTAGATCTTGGACCAGTGTCATTTGACTAGGCCGGTATTAATAATAATGTGTTTTATGCGGTGCAGGGTCAGATCAGTAAAGAGCTGTTAACAGATGACAGGTTTGATTACCGTTGGCTTTAGGCAAGACATATGGATCCCTTAGGAACAGCAGCACAGGCTGGTGGGACAGTTTGCTGGAAAGGTCAAGAACAGGGATGTCAGTATCAAGGGACAGCAAACAGAATATTCTACAAACTAGCTTTGATAAAGTGAGGTGGTCGAGCCGCGCAGGAGCCACACCAGTGTGTTTCTGCAGACCAGCACTGCCCAAAAAGGGCAGGTTCCATCTCCCAGGAGCAAACCTCACTGCTCCTCAGCCACACAGTGAAACCGTCAACGTGCAGTTGGAGGTGAAGGGGTTGCATCCAGGAGGGATGGCTTGCAGCTGGCTTTGAGACCTCCTGATCCTGCTCTGCTCCCTGGTACTTGGTGTAATGCAGGCTACAAGGTCACCTACAACCAGGCTCCGTGGTCTACAGGCTCTTCAGGCCACCAAACAGACTCCAAATTTCACCACCTTCTTCCAACCCCCAAAGTGGTTGCTGTACACCTCACCCATGAAGAGAAAGTCCTTGGAAGACACTTACAGGGCTGTCTCCCACCCTGGACATCCTCCCCCAGCCAGTGCCAGCCCTCTCCGGTCTGCTCTGTATGTACATGTGCCAAGCAGTGCAACCAGATACATACAAAGCTCTATCAAATGCATAGGGGAGAAGCCGAACCTCTAATTTCTTCTGCTAATTCTTCTTGCTATGAAAAATATACTTCAATGGGTAAGAAACATCCCCAGAAATATTTCAGAGCTAGCAGTATTCTACTAGGGTTTTGTAAGGAATTTTTCAATACAAGCATAAGGATACTCAATTCGCACTATGAATGGATGGATCTAGAACAGCTGATGAAACTAGCCATAATATTTAACAAACACATCTAATTTTAATGCTAAACTACTGCTATTTTGTCAACTTCAAGGAACATATACAGTAAACACCACTAATTTCAAGCAGTTTATTAATCTCGTGTCCTAGAAAGAGTAGGAATCAAGCTCACCTTGATTCTTCGGATTCTGTTTCATCAAAAGAGCTGCAAGTAAAGTAAGAGGAAACTTTGGTTACAACAAAATTAACTCTGCAATAAAAAAATCCCCAAATCCTTTAAGAACCATCAAAGAGAGCAATCTTTTTCTGATCACTCACTGCCTAATGCAGTGAGATGGAATGAATGTGGGAGATCACATCATTTTACAACCACCACTACTTGGAAATGACCACATCCCTTTCACTCTAACATTCATAATCATATCTATCTGTCTATGAAGTGATAGTGTACAGTCCCAATGAGGGTATTAGCTGATGTCATTAACTACCAGTGAAAACGACAAGTCTCTTAGCTTCTGAATCATGCTCAAGACTGCCCTGGGCCATTGACATCTCTGAGTGCAAGAGGGCCTCAACAATAATTATTTCCACCTTTTTCAACTGGCCTTCTCTCCACTGCAGATCCACACAGCCTCCCACAAAGCGGAAAAGGGCCACCTTGCTTTCTGGGGAGCAAGTTCTGGTAACACTGCTGGACTTCCCAACTACGTCAGCTTGCACAGTGAAAGAAATTATTCTCCCTGCAAACCTTACAGCTGCAGATGGTAGTAGAGTTTCCAGTTACACTATTTTCGGTATTTCTGTAGTCATTATACTCATCATAATCATACTAAGCTTCCATTCTCCCACCCTGACCAAGAACCCTTCCCAGAGGAAGGGTAATGGGGCTACTGGGGTAGATGTCATCAGAAAGGTGAAAGACCCCATTTTCAAACACACACGGGAGATCATAAAATGATCACAGAATTAAATTCTATTTTGTTCAGATACCAGGACCTTAAAACACATGCAAAGGCTTTCTTCTATGCAACTTTAGTGAGTGTTTATGAATATCCTACAAAATTCATTTCAGTAGATACTTCAAGATCTATGAGAAAATCGTATTTTTCTCATCTAAACTCTCCTTTGCTTTCCAAGAATATTACATTAAACCTCACTTCTGTCTTTGAACAGGCTGGATTTATTTTACCACATTTTGGGGATGTATAAACATACTTAACATGAACCTAATGCCCATTTATTTTACAGTGTTACAGTTGGCAGCAAGACCATTTTAAGTCAATGGAATTGCATCAGCAGTGAGTGGATATGGGCCTTTTGGCCTCCATGTATTTTTCAGTAAATGAGAGCTTACCCGCAGCTTTCTGCTTTTGGCAAGGTAGGTACATGGCGAACGTTCAGGAAATCAAGAAAAATTTTAGGGAGCTCTTCATTTTCTAAAATGACTGTCTGTAAAAAAAAAAAAGGCACAATAGAAACCCATCCTTTTTAATATTTTAGATATTGCACACTTCTTTTATTCAAGTTACCAAAACATTTCCCACTTGCAACATTTTTCAATTCTTCTCCATTTTTTTTTACACCTATTTTGGAGAGCTTAATTTCAATAAGAAAACCACAGTTCTTAATGAATCACATATAAATACATTCAGCTTATGCTACTACATTCTTTTTCACCTGCCATCACTGGTGCCAAGCCACATGCTTCTCAAGCAGAGACGTCTGATTCTGGAACTAAGTTACTGGCACATTCATTTGTGAATAAAACTCTGTTTAAAACATGAAATAAAGCAGCTACAGCTCTGTGCTTTCGTTTTCACCTCACAGAAGACTCCTGTCCAACACATCAGTGGAAAAACAAAGTCTCCACTTTGTGCAATTTTATTAATGCATGCCTTGGTAAATGCCAACAAGGGAGACTTTTTGCTTGGCCTGACAGACCAGCTTACAACGTATTCGGGGTATCTGCACTGTGACTCCTAATGACAAAGCTCTGACCACAGAGCTGCTGGCTAGATCTGCCACGGTCTTCCACAGTAATGACATAATGGCCAGACTCCATCCTCCTTTGTTTTTCCATTAATCGGATTATGATCAATTTTCAGTAAATTAATTACAAGTATGCTTAAAAGTATGTAGCAGATAAATGAGATGCTTGGGTGCATGTTCATCATGAAAGAATGACTTTTAAAGGAATGACTTTTAAAGGAAATGACAGATCTCCGACAGTTTCAAAGAAGCAGACCAAAAATAATTGTTGATCTTTAATTTTCACACGACAAACAAAACAATTCATAAATTCAACCAATGTCTCACCTGAAAGATCAAGCACCTATTTATTTACTTATTGTTCATACTGCCATACACTCTCATAACACACATACTTTACATGCAAATGAAATCCACAAGCTCTTCCCTAAAGAGTTTTACTTCATAAAGGCCTGGATCCAGAGTGAACAGATTAATGGAAGAAATTTCACTACATTTGTAAATAAAACTACTTCTACAAGTAAAGCTATCCATGTTCATCCTGCTCATTTTCTCACTCTATGATAGGAGAAACAAAACCTGGAGAAGAAACAAGACTGGTGATGGGAAGAAACATTACTCTGTTTACATTCAGGAGGTAACTTATTCCTGCCTGTGTATTCTTTTACATCACAGTATCACTAGGGAGATGCAATGATATGTAGAGGATAAAAGGATCTTGAAAAACTTAGGTTGGAAGAAACATCTAGAGGTCATCTAGATTTAACAGCAGGTTTTATAGCAAATGGTTTGGTTATTTGTTCAACGAAAACCCAGTTAGTGTAAAAATTACATAAGAGATACATAGACTTAAAGAAAAACACATTTGAAAAACAAACATATTTGAGAACAGGTTCCTTGTTATGTTACATTTGCAAATGTAGACTCTCAATCCAGCGTCTATATTTCTTCAACACCTGAGGCCATCACCAATGAGTTTGAAAAAAAGAACTGGGAAAAATGCAGCTTTTGAACTTTTTTGTCCTAGATTTTAGCGGGTGTAACAAACAGGGAGGTCTGAAACATTGGCAAGTGTTAAGCCTTTCAGTTCACCTCTACATGAAGATGCTGCATTAAAAAATGCCACTTGATTTGCATACTGCAAAATCAGCACTCTGCTGCTGCAAAATTTATCCTGTTCTGCATTCAGGTTATGCACAGAAGGAGGGGTGGAGGTGGATGCATATTCAGAGGGCGTGTGAACTGCATAACAATGCATATGACTTGCTCAAATAAAACCATCTTACTAATTATATGCAATGAAGAATGGCAAAAAGTTGTATAAAGATGTTTAAGGACACCCAATGCTTACGTGCAACTTCATGCTTACACCTCCTGACAGCTTTTTCCAAAAGTTGAGCTGCCTGCTGAGGCTGCTGAACAGAACAGTGACTGTCAAGGAAGAAGGGAAGGATACATCACTGTATAAAAGGAAAAATCCCAACAGTTCTTACAAACCTATTTGTTTCTGCTTCCACTCACTCCAGATTAATATCTCATTCTATTTCTTTTATTTTTTTGTTCATGACATGCATCAAGTCAACCCAAGCCCTGCTAACCTTGCCCTGACCAAAAAGACATAAGCAAATAGCATGTTTTAGTGTGTTAATCCATATAGTTTGTTAACTGTCAGTAACTCTGCTTTGGTGATCAATAAACTTGAAAATGTAGCATTTGCAGAGAAGCTATTTTGCACTGCACTGTACTTTGAATGCTGCCTTCTCCTGATTGGAAATTTTGTCATTTCCAGAATTTTATGACGAGAGGAATGACTGCATTGAACAAAGCAGGATTTTTCAACTGATGTAATGTAATGTGACATACATTTTAAGGAATTAAAAAATAAGTGAAGGTACAAGATAATTATACTAATAAGGGGGCAAATTATCTTCTGGCTTGACTTCATTGGCTTCAATACAAAAAAGGGCCAGCACGTAATCCAGCCATTTAATATGCATGGCACAAACCAAAGAAAAAGAGAAAAAAACCTGGGAACAACAACAACAAAAAAGCCAGCCACACTGGATTAGCTGTGTCTGTATAGCTGCATTTTCTACCTCTGGTGGCGGCCCAAAGTGGACGCCCAGAGAAAAATGTCAGCATTCTCAACTTCCTATTTAAGTTGTTCAAAAAAATACTCTTAATCAGAATTAAATGTTACCATAATTGGCTTAATTTACCTGGAACAACCCCTAACACAACAGATTTTTGACTTCTGACTGAAATCATGTAAGAAATACAGATTTTACAAACTTGATGATCTTTAAATAATAGCTGAGCAGAAAAGGAACCAGCACGTAGTCTCTAAACCGCTATCTATAATCTGTGATGTAACATGCTCAACCATAGCCTTTGTTCAAGTGAATATATGACATTGGCTTGTAAACAGGACTACTACCGTGTTTGCTCCGCAATCAGAAACTTAAAGATATATATTTCCAAAGAAATAAAAACTCGCAATTAGCTTGTTAGTAATGTGAATTTCTCATACATCTGAATTCTACCAACATCATAGCCCTGAGTTTCAAATATGGGCCCCAGAGTGCTAAGTAGACCAATTTAAGAAAAAAACCAGCATGTGTATTTCCTTCCTAAAATAAATAAAAAACCCCAGAACTAAAACATCTAACACAACCTCTGGCAAGTGATTTGGGAAGTGACTCCAGAAATACATTTTTCAAACTCATTGATTTCAGCTGAACTAAGAGTATAAGCGCCATATTTTCTTAGAAAATCGTAAAGGGTGTTTATCTGTTACTGTCATGCTTTAATGAACTACTCCATGCTTCAGGAAAAAAAAAAAAAAACCCACAAGGGAAAGCCTGATGTTTACATCAGCAGAAATGTCTTTTTCATCGAAAGGGTGCAATTATTATTATGTAACACAAATCACAAAAATCCCAATTTTTCTACCTTATCAGTTTCATAAAATCATGTTCCCTAAGGATGTCATTGATTAGTTGCACATGTTCTTTCAGTGACATCTGAAATACTTAATTGTCGGTTATCTTTTCTCCTTCAGCAAGTAAAATATAGTCACAAAATTGCACAGGGACTTGTTCTGCCTTAACCTTAGCTAGATGCCATCATGCAGTGGAAAACAGTGCTAAAATATCACAGGATAATGCTCTCCAACAAGGGAGACATATAAACAGCATAATGATTTCCCACGAGTTTCCTTTTTAGAAAATTGTCACTAAAGCCAGGGTAAACGGTGACATATCTTCACAAAGGACACTGCAAAATCGAACACTGGCATTCTAGTTAGGTCCAAACCTACTCATCAGCCAATTATAACAGTAACTGAACATCTTGCTGAAAACCTGAACAAGACCACTGTGCTAACCTTAGGAGATCATGCCACAGGAATGCATCGTTTTCACAGATATTTTTTTTTTTTTTTAATGAAAAAAGATTTTAAAATTAATTTATTACAATCATCTATCATACTTTCTCAAGGTTGCTGGAACAGCTGTTGGAGGGGGAGAAATGAGAGCGGGGAGATGAGTTATGAGGTTTTTAAGAGTCCTTACAGACTTTTCCATTCAATCGGGTTTAGTTTGAAATGCTGTACTGTTAGGGTGAAAAAGTTCATGACAGTTTTTCCTCTCTTCACAGGGAAAGATGCTTCACAATACCTAATTCAGTGGTGCAGCTAAAATGGGGGAGAAGAAAATCAATACATTCCAGCTACAGTAAGTAGGCTGGAGTGTCAGTCTCCACTGGGACCAAAACCCACATCTTTTAGAACACTTCAGAGTCTATATTCTTCTATTAACCTGCTTTTCCTGAACTGCTTTACACAGTCCCATGAAATGATAAAAAGGTTACCAAAAGACCGCATTAACTAAAAACCAAGTAGATGAAGGAACCAGACTTCGAAGAGCAAGCTTTCCTTTTTTTAAAGTAATAGCAGATACAATAATGTTTTATATTACCCATTGTGAACAACTATGAAGAAACTCCCTTCTTCAGTGAGGATGTTGTTATAGGTTATCAAAAAAATTATTTCTAAATAAGCTGCCACTTAAGTTGTCGTAGTAAGGACTCTCTGCTTTTCATTACTACCAGAAACATTCACTGATGAGCAGTTTTTTAAGAACAGGAGGAGGCTATAAGCCATGCTCAAAACTCTGTATAAAGATACAAGGAGCATGCAAACACACATACAATGACACAGAAATGACGCTCCGTATGAAGTACCAGCTAGTTAACACTCCCAGGCTATGCATCAAAGGGAAGTCAACAGTAAAAGTGCCATCTACACAGTGGAGCTTGAAAGTGAACAAGATACTGACCGTAGATATGACATGCCAAAATACTTCCAACAAACATCCATAAACTACTATCTGAAGGTTAATGTAAACTCACAAAAGTAAAAAAAAAAAAAAACCCAAACAAAATCCAAAAAGCACAGAGGGGAATTGCACCTCTGAATCTCAAGACTGGAAAATAGTAGAAAAATTCCTGCACCAACCTTCAGATCCATTTGTTATACTTCCAGTGAGCTTAAAACTCACCAGATACCTCCTGAGTGACAAATCCATCACAACATTCTCAAGCTACACAGAGGAAAAATGAGCTAGGTGGAAGTGAATCCCAACAGGTTAAACGACTGAAAACAATCATCACTGAAAATATGTATGCAGAAATTAATGACAATGTCTATAAGCTATTATTGTTTTTACTTAAGCCTCACCTACCCTAACTTTAAAGAACTTTACTCATCTTGATTAAAAATACTACCAAGTAAGTTTTAAGGTAGTGAGTACTTTAGTTAGAAAGGTAGTTAATTAACATTTACAGTTCCAGCTAATATTTAACTACTAAGTGTAGAGCGGATCCACTTGAGGCTAAGTGTACAAATATAACCCACTTGATGTGAAAAATACAATATTGAATTTTTTTTGGACAACTGGGAACATAATGTAGGGGGAGCAAACAGTGAATCTCTCTGCAGCAAAATAGGAGACTAGCCCTTGAAAGATTACAAGCAAAGTGCAACAGACTACAGTTCCTTTGAAAAATAAAAATGAAAGGAAGCAGTCAATATCATTTCCTGAGACACTGCTCAAAGGACTGGAGGTTAAGACAAAGCTGGATGAGAAATGAAGAAATCAACAGAGCAAAAGGAAAAGAAGCAGAAGGGTAGGACGAGTTAATGATATTTAAAAAAGTTAGTAGGAACAAGAAAGGCTTTTAAAAATAAGTAACAGGAAAAAGTAGTACAAAGAGTAAGCAGATCCATTAATGAAAGACACCAAAATAAACGTTGATTTTAAAATGGCTGAAGTGTTTTTTAAAAGTCAATGGACCACTAAGACAAGGGACAATTAACAAGTAATTAAGACCATGTCAATAATGCTGCTGATAACAAACAGGTACAGGAATACCTCAGACAATATATATATATCAATCAGTAGATCCAGAAAATATACATCTAGGACGGTAAGGAAATTAATTAGTTATGCTTGGAAAAGTCTTCTCAAGAGTACAGAGGAAGAAGGTTTGGAAAAAAGCAACTGCATTTAGAGTCCACACTACAACAACAGATAAAGCAGAAGAGGTTTAAACTTGCAGGACTGTTGCTGTTTCTGAAAGCTTAAAGGAACTACATACAAATACGCTGTAATTAAAAAACCCCCAGCATTCAGGTTGCAAACTACGACACCTAACAAGTTTGGAAACCGTCAGGTTTTTTTGGTTTCGTGCACAGTCACAGGCTGCTCTCCTGCTATGCTGATCCTTGAGCACTGAGGAGGTCAGATGGGAAAAACAAGCAAAATCGCCCAACAGTATCTGATCAGGTAATTAAAGACTATCATAAATACACACTCTAAGGCAAATAAAGCTGGTACTGAAAATGTCAGTTCTAGATTTTCCAAATTTGCAAGTGTTTCTTCGGTCCTAAGACTGGTCGTCTAAATCTAGTGAATCTTCCTGTCTTCTTAGTGATAATCCTTTCTTAGAGACAGAACCATCTAGGCTGGAAACGATCCTTAAGATCATCCAGTCCAACTGTTAACCTAACACTGACCCCTCAGCACTACATCTACACGTCTTTAAAATACCTTCAGGGATAGTGACTCAATCACTTCCCTGAGCAGCCTGTTCCAAAGTATGACAATCCTTTTGATGAACAATTTTTTCCTAATATTTGATCTAAACTTCTCCTGATGCAACTTGAGGCTGTTTCTTCTTGTCCTATCACTTGATACTTTGGAGAAGACACCAACCCCAGCCACTCTGCAACCTCCTTTCAGGTAGTGGTATAGGGTGATAGGGTCTCCCTTCAGCCTCCTTCTCTCCAGGCTAAACAACCCCAGTTCCCCCAGCTGCTCCTCATAAGACACTGTGCTTGAGACCCCTCACCAGCTTCATTGCCCTTTTCTGGACATGCTCCTCCATGTCT
>KZ505711.1:1059923-1087908 GCA_002844005.1 Limosa lapponica baueri
TTTTATGACTGAGGTAATAAAATCTACAGAAGAATATTTGCTTGTTACAGTAACAAGTCATCAGGATCACACTGTATTCCACCAAACTGTTTATGGCTGCTTTGGAACTGGAGGACTACGAGAAAGACAACCGTAATTTAAAAAAAAAATAAAATAAGTACTATGAGAGAACTGGGATTCATAAACTAGTACGCCTGTACCAGGGAAGTTGGTAACAACTACAATAAGGAGTAGAACTAGTGGGCACATGGGTAAACATCTCTGGATGGAAAAGAAGCACAGGGCAGCTGTTAAGGGAGACCCTTTTCCAAAACTTACTGCAAGCCCTGAAAGGATCAACAAGCACAGATAAATGTGGCCCTGTTGGGAGAGCCTACTTTCATTTCCAAAAGGCTTTTGACAAAGATCCCAACCAAAGGCTTTAAGGCAAACCTAGCAGCCACGATGCTTGTGCAGATAATTTAGTTACAAGTCCTGAAAGAGAGGTTAGGAGAACACGGCCCAGAGTGATGCATATCGGAAAAAAACATAACTAACAATGATGGACTTTAGACTGACCATTAGTGACCAGAGGAGTGAGATGCTGGGGGCTACAATATATACCTCAAAAGATAAGCTCCTTATCCAGCAGCAATTAAAAAAAATCAAAAGTTTATTAGAAACTATTAGAAAAGGAATCAAGAAATCATTAGAAAATATATCTTATATAAGGAGCGGCTTTAGACAGAAGGATGGACTTCTTCATGGAACAAGATGTTGAACCACGGGCCACAGCACATTGCAGATGCTGAAAATGTATACGTGTTTAAGGGGAGACTGAATAGATGATGGAAGGGGAATTCATTGAACTGAAAGTGCATAGAAATGGAGAGTATATTAATGAGGAATTATCACAGCACGTTCTCTGTCTTCTCCCTCATGTACCTGCTTTTCAGCACTACCAGAGGCGGACTATTCTCCCAGAGGAAGCTCTGGCCTAATCTGCTCCAACTATTATTTTATGCTATGCCAGCTGAGTTACAGGGTTAATTGTACCAGTCCGCAGTACCAGATGGCTCTCCCAGAGAAGGATGATGGAGCATGGCTGGGATATGGCCAACTCACTCTCTTCTCCCTCCAGTTCACTCATCCTTAGTGCCCTTCAGGTGGTTGAAAGAGGCTGCTCCCATTTGCCTGTCCTCACCAGCAAACCCCCACGGTGAAAGGTAATTTATTGGCTTTTGTGCACCCACAGTCCCTCTATGTCCTTCCTTTCCCAGCATTGGTGAGGGTGGAGATTTGCTGAGGGGACATGGGAGCTCTCTTCTGCTTTGCAGAAGGACTGCTGGGGACGGAGGACCAACCTAGAGGCTGACATCCCCATTTGCACGCAGTGAAGAAGAAGGGGTGATGCAGGGATAATAATCCAACACTTCTTTCTTACTGTCAACTATGAGAAGTTTTATTTTAGAAATGTGCACATTACTTAAAGATCTGTAAAGCCAAATAATATTAGGACAAAACAAATATAAAACAGAAAAGAGTTACTGGAACACAACAAATGCTTTAAGAAAACTTAAAACATGACTTGGAACCAAATATTGCTTGCCTTATTTTACTGGTATTGAATACAAATTATCTGAGAGAAAATACATTTCTGAATGTAAAATAAAAGTGAAATGACTGTTATTTCAATTCACTAGAAGTTTTATGTAGACAGATTGCAAGATATATTAAAGTAATTCACACTTCATTAAAAAAACTTGTTTGACAGAGAATACAGTTTTAGCTGCAGAAGGGCTGCAGTGTTTGTATTTTCATGTTTAATTTCTAGACATACTAAAATATATAAAATATATTTTTTTCTCCTGTTACCATGTTTCATTTCAAAGAGGAGTTTGAAAAAAGTTGTCCGCTATTTTTGCACAGAATATGCTTACTGTTTTTTCCTATGCTGCCATATTTTGTGTCTACTGTATTTACTATGCTTGTAAATAGTCCTTTATAAGGAGGAAAGCTATGAGCAAACCTGAAGGAAAGGCATGGTTAAAGAAAACTAAGCTGTACTCCATTCTTCAGAGCCAAATGCAACAGAATGATACCTCAGCAGCCAGAGAAACAGAGGAGTGTCTCTGCAGCATGATCGGCTTTTTCTTGATCCCCAAAAAACCCACTCTCTGCATGGTGTCACAGACTATTCTGTTAAGATGCAGATGTTGCATTGAATGTTAGATTTTTTTGGTCAGATAATGTGGTTTTGGTCAAATAACACAGCTTTGAGAGAACTGAAGAAGCCTAGAAAAATACCGAAATATTAAGAATAGCGTTGAAACTGCACTTTCATTTCCATTTTGCTTCATAAGAAATGTCCCACAGCTCCAACAAGTTTTGCTGGGAACAAGAAAAGAGTCAGGTGGTTGATGAAGACTGAGGAAGTTAGCTATGATTCACAAGAATGACAGTTTCATGCAAATGCCATATCAAAAATCTAGAAATCATCTCAGGCTGATTTCCTCATCTGCATTGTTTCCACAAGATACTGTAACAAAAATGCTATTCAACTCTACAATAACTTCTTATTTTATCTCCCCACTATTTTCTTGTCAGAGGTTTTGGGTCAGAGTAAACTCCTGAGAAATGACTCGACATTCCCTTTGAAACTAATTAGACTAAGCAGCAGGTACCCACTCCAAAGTCCAAACAAGAGAATGTAGAAAGCACAGGGAATTCACTGCACCTAGGGTTAATGAACTCATTGTGTCATTTTTGCAGAGGTAAAGAAGGGGTAACATAGCTGACCAAATATATATATATTTATATGGCGGGGGTTTTTTTGAGTTTTGTTTTTCAGTTTTGAGCATTGGTATCCCTTTCAGCAACTGACTTTCTTGCAGAACCACTGTAACAGAGAAAACCCTCTTTATAAACATGCACTTTTCTAGGTCCCATCAAATTAACTTCTGTTAGTAACAATTCTTATGTTTAAAACATTTTCCTGGCCCCCACAGGAAGGCAAGACCCAATCAACTTAGAACAATGCAGTAAATGCTGTGCTGACAGCATTAGTCATTGATTCAAAAGCATCTGTTTTCTGAAAAAACTCACCACGGTTTGTTCTCTTTGAAAAACACTCATGAGAAATTTCTGCTCTGGATTGAAACACCAGGTTAAAGTCAAAGATTCAGACAATCTCCTCTCGCCTGTTTATGCTACAGAAGCAGCATAATAAATAGTCAAGATGTAGTGATATCTAACCATATGGATATTAAAAAGGCTTAGACAGCATTTCATAAATTACACAAGCAAGTTGGAATCAATGTCAGAGAACAGGATTTTGAACAGATAAAGTAGGACATTTTTTAACAGACACTAATACGCATGTTTAAATTAAATTCTTGATAAATAACTAGCTACTAACTATGCTGTGAGAATATTTTGTCAGGGGTCATAATTCATGGATTATTTTCATTAAAAAGGAAGACAATATAAATGACATGGAGGATAGCAGGGCAGTCATAACAGAGTAAATTATTTTATTTTTCCAAACAAATCAGAGCAGAAAGATGCTTAAGACAGTTCAAAAATCAACAGTAAGCACTTCCAGCAGTAACAGTCAGTGCAGAGCAGTCAGGTGGGCAAGAAAGATTTTAATATGTGTAGTCAAAATATTTAACTGGTCCAGTTCTGTCATCAAGAGGCTGAGTTTGTCAACTCTTGTACAACCACACTCGTGGATCTTGACAGATGGGTTATTTCTATGTTCAAACAGATTGATCGATGACTGCACCCCACTTCTCAATACCACTTACCATACTACTCTTCCAGAAATAAAACTTTAAATTATCTAAAATGTTTTGTCTTAGAACAACCATTTCTAAGCTCTCTTTACTGAAAATCTTTTCTATCATATATGTACATTTCATTAAAAGATGTCAAAAAATTAAAGACCTTGTTTATACCAAAATTCTGCACTAAATACCCTTGCAAATAAACTTTCAGAAAAAGCTCTCTTTGTCCCCCACCACTCCCCCCTCCCATTTCAGGAGAGATCCAACAGCAAACTGTTAAAATCTTTACTCATCAGTGAAATGAACTGTTTGCAGAATCAAGCCCAGCATTTGCAGTATGGTTTTGCCTTGCTAAGGAGTTGACAGTCTTTATACAAGTAGAAAAAGACATGCATAAATAAAAAACATAGCAGTACAAGAAATGTGGTGCAGAGTCGGTGATGCTAAATTCTGGGAGATCTTTACAACCTTAAGTACTTGCTTGCTTACAGATTCAATCTGCAGTGGGAATTAATGTTACGAGAAATGCTAGAACTAGAGAAAGTAACTCCCTTTCTCTGCAAGCATACAAACCCTGCTTTTTGTTTGCTTAGAGCTACTAACAGAAGTTGCAAGGTTTTCCCTGTTTTTTTCTTGAAAAAAAAACCCAAAAAAATAACCAACCCCAAAGCAATCCCCCAGACCTCCTGTCCTTCTTATTTCACTCCCACCACCCTGGCAAAAAACCCTCGCTTCTCTTTCAGAGAAATAAGCCTGCCTTGTTACATGCTGCTCTGTAACTATAGGAGCAAATCAATAGCAGCTGAATGCCATCTGCTTCGGGCAGCAGAACAGCACCAAAAGTGTGAGCAATGCATCTTCCCTTATTGAAAGGTTATTTTATGCAAGTAAACAATTCATCGTCTTCTTGCACGCTTGATGCTCATTTACCACTTTTGATCAATAAAATATGCAAAACAACAAAAAAATTGAATCCTAAGAGTAGTTCTGATGCCAGTGTGATAGTTAATCAATATCAGGTCTCTGTTCAGTAAGGCAGGCAGTAGGGTAACTCCTTTATTGTATGAACCCAGGAAAAAGTGTGGAAATGTGTCTTGTAGCCTCTAAAACGCAGTAAGAGAGTGAGAAACACAACTTTTATCCTGTAAATTAAAAAAAAAAAAAAAGGAGAATGAATCAAAGCGCATTATTTTAATTGTATTTTTTTCTGTCACTATGCAAAGGGTACTTATGTCAGCTTGCCTGATCATTTCTCACAAAGTATCTGCTGCTATGCTGTTGATAGAGCTATATTATCATTAACACAAGTATTTGGTTAAATTGTAGCCATTGTAAGACAGACTTTGGAGAGCAACCTACTCTGAAGGTTTCCTCTGAAGCTGCTCTACCTTATTAAGTCTTGGTTTTCAATGTATTTATGTTTCAGGTGAACTCAGTTTTTCTGTTAAAAACAAACTGCTATGGGAATTTCTTTTGCACAGTGTTTCTTTTAGTCAGACCACAAACTGCCTTATTACATTAAGCCTCCTGACAATTGATCCAAGTAGAATACTTCTCTCCCAACAAAGAAAACGACATCATTTTTACAGATATTGCAGAACAAAACCTCCAATTTAAACAGTTTCCTAAAATAACAAAAAATACTTGAAATAACAATTGCTACTCACAAGGGCTCTTTACTCTAGTGATCCACATTTCCTAATATTAAAAAAATGAACACTACTCTCTCATTTGAACAGCAATTTTGCAGATTATGTCACAAAGATAAAGCCACAAATTTAGTTGCACACCGTATGTTCTAATCAGCACATCATACTGCATTTTCTTTATTGTTCTTTCCTGCTTGTATCTAGAAACACAATTATTCAGGTATGTGGCCTTTGCTCACTTTGGTTATTTGAACTGAAAAAAAACCTTGGTACGTTTCTGTAAAAGAGTATCTTATGCAGGGCTTCCATTTAAGAGAACTACCAAGTACAAGACTTTTTTAAAAAAAGTACCATTTTTCTCTATATTTGCAATGTAAAGACATTTCCTAATGTACTGGTTATGGACTTCCAGAAAAGACTTATTAAAGTGAAACCAGGCAATATTAAATACAAAAATAATTTCACAATCAGGTTAGTGCAAACACTAACACAGAAGAGGCAGAAAATCTCATTTGTTGTTTAATTCTCATGATTCATACAAAACAAGACAACTGGAAGAACATATCTATAAATCAACTTGTACAGAATTTTTAAGGTAATTACTGGTAATTAACAAAGCACACGTCTGAACATATCAAAAAAGTTCTTCTGACCAACCAATGAAACCTATGAAATGTAAAAATAGATTTGTGTTTTGTGTCTATATAAATCTGTGCATTAGAGGCAGATATGTAAGCAACAGTTCAAAATTTATCTTTTATAACCTTGTAAGATCCCAAACATCTGTAGTTATAACAGGCAGCTGCCCCTTCTGCATAATGAAGCTTGGATCAAGCTTCTTCTGCATGCCTTCTTCAAAAATGCTTATATGAACTCCAATAAACAGCTTGATCACATTCATTGAAGCCAAAATAATTTTGATCAAATTAATAATACAGAACATAGTAGTGAAAGTGCAGTAGCTTTGAGTCAATGACCCAACTAGCAGCAAGGGTATAATTTAAAGTCAGAAATTTCCAGTGCATGCACCGTTAGCCACAGTGAACCTGTTACTGCTCTAAAGGGAATTGTTTGCCTCTTATTAGATTTTCTACAGCACAGCCATAAGTGATAAATGTACTGCTGTACTCACTGTCAAGTTAATCAATGCTGCCAAAGTTTTGTTGACCTAACAGTAATCCATAAAGTGAGCGGCATTTTCTCTATCCCTATGACATCTCGGTCCTCAGTGGGGATACAAATCTTACAACAGCTTCTTAAAAAAAATGAAAAAAACAAAGCAAAGCAGGGTGAAAAAAGATATTTTCAAATTTCTGTCTTTAAATTAGCAGACTGTGTGAATTCCTTGCCTCTCTGACAAATTGCTTAAAAATGAAGACCACACCATGGATTCAGTTTGATGGTTAAAATACTAGCAAATGGATAACTTCTCAGTGAATAAAGTCTTGCCTACGGAAAACAAGGTAAAAAAAAAAGCTTCACAAGTCTTCCAAGGAAACAGTTGTGAACACGATTTACTTGTGATTATAGATTAGTGCACTGGTTCAAACAGAGCACAGTGCAGCAATTCTGAAGACAATAATGTGAAAACAATAATAAAAAATCACCACCAATAAAACTTGTCTATTTCTGTGTCTGGCTGTGATTCACAATCCATGAGAGGCATCACCACTGAAAAGAAGAAAAAGTCAGGAAACCATTCGTAGTAGAACGAGCTACTCTATAAACAAACTGCTGCCATGCTCTCACAAGCAATTATAGACATATGAAATATGAATCGCCATTGATTTTTCTTCTAGAGGTCACTCTGCTCCATGTTTTACGCACTCTAGGCATTTATTTGGGTGGCAAACTGACAAGTTTTTACAGAATTAACGGAGCAATGTAATCCTTGCTCAATTGCAGGTACTTCATTATGGTTCTGTTCCTTGACACTTGTCCCTCCCAAAACTCACTAGCAAGGGAGTCCACAATAAAGGTGAGGAACAATGCAATTACTCGTGAAAAGAGACCATCCTAACTTGGTCAGTGAATGCTTATTTTCTTCTTCTGTGCTGATGGCAGACAAGCAGCATCAGTAGGAGGGCTGCATTTATCACAGCATAGCAATCCTGCACATTATGTTCTGATTTGGCTAAAACTCTCCATGTTCTTATTATTGAAAGAGGGATGACTTCTGCAGAAAGGAGAATCAAGATTGCAAGTCAGTCCCCTAACAGAAGTAAGATAGCTACCTGGATTTCTGTTAAAACTTATCATAACATAAAAATACTGCAAGAATGCCAAGCTTCTCTCTAAAATATCATGGTTTTGATGTCACACTTAGCAACTGATTGATGTTCCTTACTCAGCAACCAGAAAACTACTTAATTTTGGCTAGTAAAGTCCACAAATGAGGTTGAAACTGAGAACCATGAATTCATGAATCATATATTCTGGCATTATTAGACATAAAAATACTGCAAGAATGCCAAGCTTCTCTCTAAAATATCATGGTTTTGATGTCACACTTAGCAACTGATTGATCTTCCTTACTCAGCAACCAGAAAACTACTTAATTTTGGCTAGTAAAGTCCACAAATGAGGTTGAAACTGAGAACCATGAATTCATGAATCATATATTCTGGCATTATTAGACAGCAATCTTCTTTACTTCTGTTATTCAGTTTTGGTACAAATATTTAGTCTATGGGTTTCCCATTGCAAGAAAAATTAGCAAAAAGGCTATGTTGCACCCTTCCTTCTCAGTGGTTATTCTGCCTCCAAAGGCTCCAGTAAGCCTTCGAATCTGAAGCTAATGTTAGATTATTAAGCATATTTCTTTGTGCCTCAACAAAGGGTCAGAACAATACTATAATACTGTGGCATGGAGAGCTTAATCAGACTCTAGACTCCATGATAAGCCAATAAAAGAGAGCATGCCAACAGTGCAAGTACATCTGGAGCCGTGGTACCCTGAAATCAAAGCAGATGTGGATACAGTATAAGGGTACAGAAAGGATTTATAGTAGAACCGAAGTCTACAAAAGACCTTACATTCTCTGTTGACTGGACACAGAGGTGACCTTCAACACACAATCATCAGAAGACAACCCTATGACTGATATGTAGATCGAATAAACCAGTTAGAGGGACAAAATGAAATCTCAGGGAAAAAAAACAAAATGGAAAAAGGTGAGAAGATAGGTAGTGACATGAAGTTGAAAGAATCTGCTATAGATACAAAAATGGTAACATGGTGGTTGAGATAACATATAGATATAAAAATGCTAACGTGCTGGTTATAACTGGTAAATATACTACAGGAAATAATTTAGAAGTCTCCATCTACATATTAACAAATGCAGCTTCTCCACCTGTCCTGTATCTCAGTCAATCAATGTGTGATGGGTGGACTTCCCTCTGACTTCCTTGGTTAACATCACCACTTTGTAAAATCGGGCAAAAATAACTGACCAAACTAGAGCAATTGGGATTCTTTTCAGAATTTTCTTGGCTTTGAATCCAATCCTAGCTGCTAGACCACTTCACTGGGATGCTGTACTTTTACATTAATAACAGAGTTCCTGAATATCTGCATTGGACCACAATTATCAACAGCCTCCTGCACCATTAGAGCACAAATTAATCACAAACCCTACTAACCTTTGTTTCCAATACTACAAAAAGACCCCAATATCCTATGACAACTTACTGTTGCAGTACATGACCTCATCATTCCAGCATTTGAAGTTGAATAACTAATTAAGTCGCATGATTAAACTTGTCTCAATTTGATTAATTATAAAAAAAATCCACCTGTAAAGCAGGTAAGCACTATTGCATGGCATATAAATACAATGTCACTACAAAAAAGCAAACTGCTTCCACATCCTGAAGTTATACAACTGCTGCTGTTCTATCAGCACATATCACTGCATGACCTTGACTGAGTCCAAATACATAGAGAAACATCTGATGGGATAATGTACAGACAGCTGCTTAAATGCTGGTGGCTGCAAGATTGTGAATCCTGTGCACGGTCTTTGCTCCTCCTGTGGCTTTATGAATGCTTTTGAAATGTTACATAAGGAATCTTCCCCACTGAACCAGATGTGAGAGCTGGACCCCATGCTGAAAACCGCACTTGGAGACCTGGATGCCCTGACATCTGTAGAAACTGAAAGAGGTGTCACTCGTCTAATTTCTTCATGATTTCCTGGCGACATTCTGAACATTTTCCAGAAGCCAACATTACAGGGAAGCTGCTCAGAAAACCACAGTTACTCACAATAAAACTGTGATCTCCTAGTCACTTGCCAGCAAGGATATAAAGAAAAATACTGTAAATGACCTGTGTTCAAAGTCCTACGTCTGTTGTAGCATGTCTGTTATCATCAGTTCATGAGCTGGTATGACACCATACTATCACAGTTACGAATGCTGTATTTCCCTACTGATGATGATATTCTGGAAATAAAAAATAAGATGCTCAAAAATGGAGGATGAACTCCCCCAGTCAGATACACATAACTGGAATGACATTTTCTCAGAACGTTTTATTGGGAAAGTTATCACTGACCTTTTCATTTTCCTAGAATAGACATACCCAGTGGGTTGCAACAGCATAAGAAATAAGATTTTCATCCAACCATTTTAAAACTGTAATTCTACAAAAGCAGACTCCAGCCACATCACTGCAGTAAAGGCCAGCGATGCACCACACAAACCGCTGTTCTGAGAGCAGTTTTAAAAGCTGTGGCAGCTGGTGTATTTGTGCTGTCAGTTCACGTGAGTGATGCCAACACACACAGCAGTGATACAACTTGCCTAGCCAAGGCAATTCTGTAAAATCTGACTTAGAAATTAGTCTGTTTCTGTTTTGCGTGTAACAGGCTACGTGTATCCTCTCCTGCTTTCTTGATGAAGCACATTACTCCAAAGCCTTATATACACAACAAATGTCAACAACTGAACCAACATGCAATATTTTCTTTGAACATACTAGTATTGAAAGCTTATAAATTCATTTCAATATCAAAGGTGACAGAGACGTTTCCTCCTCATGCTGATACACTCATTCTCAAAAGGTGAAAGGCTGGCACTTAAGGGGAGCATCCAGGTGGTTTTCCTACGGTTTGTCATTAAAGGAAATATCCAGAGGACCCACGTACAGAATGATACTTACACCATGTGGGTCAATACCATTTGGCATGCACAGACAGCTGGAAGAAAGGAACACCCATCAAAAATGTCTAGATACATATCATTAGGGACACCCACCTGTATTAAGGAGGGATCAAAATCAAACATGTTACATCTCTACCAAACACAGGGATTATTGGTTATTTACATAACCAAACCACACTTAGAGATTACCATGTCAACTAGAGAGTAACAGACACAAATGTTGTAGTATAAGCAGGGCTTTCCTGAGCTTTACATGCAATTGCAGGTAAATCTTGTGGTCAGACCTGAATTGTAGAATTTGTGATTTTCCTATGCCTGTTATTTCCTGCATGATGAAGGACAAATGTACGTAGCAAAGGTGTAAAATACAATTTGACATTCTGGTAAAAGAGGTCTTCTAAAGAAACAGCTTTTAGTGCTTTTGTTGTGAGGGGAAACAAGCAAGACTAATTTCTGTACCACAGATAAAATTTTCTTTTGTGCTTAGTGGTTACTCTCAACTCTATTTTGTTGCATCAGTGCTTCTTATTGCTTTATATAAAATTTGCATTCATTGATAACGTTGGTTTACTCTGACTGTTATACTGAGCTTTCAACTAATTGCTCTCAATTAATCTGTTCCACTCTTTGATAGCTTATTTATCAGATTGGGAAAGATAGATTTAATGCTGCTTGCTGGAAACAAGTTCTTTAATTGGAAATACCAGAGTGTTTAGAGCACTTCGTGCTCTAGCAATTAAGGACAATTTGGAAAAGCGTTTTTCCCCTTACTATTGTCTCCTTGATTAGATATCCAAAGAAGCAGACAAAACAAATGACAATACCACCTAGCAATATTGGTTCAAATAAAAGCCCAGCAGCCAAATTACTTACTATGAGAAATGTGAACCATCCCCATCAATTCCAATGCTGTGTTACATTCATTTTGCTGTATCTTTGCCTCCCAAGTAGGTAAATGGCAAAATTTCTTTCAAAATGCATAGCTCTATGCCTGCCTCTACACAATTATCCCTTTCCACAAATAAGCCAAATCAACAGCAGAAATTATTTTTCTTGATTAAGCTCCCACATTTCTCTTGGGATGAAACAAAACAAACAATTAATCTTTCCTTATTTGTTCTCAGAAGAACCTGCATCCCTTAAATGTACGATAACCAGGCTACCTGTGGCAGGCAGTCGGCAGCAATTAGGCTTGTGCTGAAAATGAATGGACTAGAGTCAGAATGCCTAATCTGCTGAGAGTTTCTACAGGAGGGCAAGGTTAGACCAGGAAAATTCCCTTGCTGTGGAAATACTGTTAAAAATTACCACTTGACTTCAGCATAATTAACAAGGTTTGGGAATTTATATGAACTGAGTAATTGAAAAGAATTAGCAAGAGATATATATACATTAATCTTCACCAGTTACAACGTGCCTAATGAAATTAAAGGTTCTACTTCTACTTCACGCTTTGTTTCCGCAAACTTTTTTCATCTACAGAAGAAAAAGTATATTAGATATAGCCAATGATAGTTATGAGAAATTAAAAAGAAGAAATTGCATCGCTAACCTCAATTTTTGTATCAATACTTCTTGAAAATTTTCTTATAGGTAATTCATAGCATTTATCATAAGAAACTCTATGAAAGTTTCTTATGTCAATGTCCATGTTTTTAAAGTCAACAGGAAAAATTCATATCAGAATTATAAATTTAGGCATCATTCAGTAATGCATATTTGTTTATAAATGCATTTGCACTTAGATTCAAGTCTGTCTCAGTCAAGACATTCTGCAATCAACAGTTTCAGCAAAATGAACTTTTGTACACATTACTAAATCTGTATTATATTTGGATTACAGAGACAGTAAGCAGGTAAAAAGAAAAATAAAGCCAAGCAATGCTGATGTGTGTAGAGACCGACAATGTTAGCAGAAGATAACGAGCATTTGCCATTCTCCTAGGCTACCCATGAGCACAGGACCTTTTCCTCTTCATTCACTCTGAAATCCTTCAATGTATCCTTCAGAAAGGAGTCGTGCAATATTGCATAAAAGCCAAGCAAAGGGAACACACACAAGGGAATTGCATCTAATGCGGGAGAGCCCAATTTACTGCAGGACCAAAGGAAAAGGCTCACTGACCACTTTCGGACAACCTATCTGATAAAGACAAGTCATCTCCTGTTCTGCTTACCTCTTTTAGCTACTGATGGACTAGCTCTTACTTCCTGCTTAAGCAGCCCTTCTTGCAAAGGGCTCTTTCCTTGCAACATCTCTAAAGCAGAACGTCAAGAATTACTGCTTATTTAATTCAGTGTCTTTCCAGTAAAGCCCTGTGATTAGTTCCACCGTTTTCTGGTTTGGTTTTTTTTTTGTTTGTTTGTTTGTTTTCCCTTCAGAACAGTCTATGCTAAATTACATAAACAATGTTAGATAAAAACATTAAAGTTATTATGGCACACTTCAAAGTGAATTATTGTCAGGTTCATGTATCAAACTTTAATTCAGCTTCCTTATGCGTAAGGATTTATTTAATGTGCTTATATATGTAGTATGATCCCGTACTACTTTCTCCCCCCAGAATCAGTTCTTCATCCAAAGCACAGAGTGGATGGCATTCAGTTATTCAGCATATTTTCAGTATTTTGTTTCCTTCCTCTCACCTCCAAATGTGGCCTGCGTCTTATGTGGAAATTCAAATCTTGCTATAAAGACAGAATTATTCACTTCTTCATGAACTTTTTTCTCTAGCCCTCATGTGCAGTTTATGAATGTGTAAAGAATATTAATGACTGGTCTTCAGTCACACAAAAAGTGTAAGTAAATGTATACTATCAGATTGCATAAAGACAATAATTTGGCAGACCTACGTCTAAACTACATGCTAATTTACTGAACAACCATAACAGAACATAGTGTGTTGCACTACATATGTAATAATAAAATATTCTTTCACTAGAAAATAAGTTTTTCCCTTAATTGACAATTCATTAAGTAACTTTACAGATTAATTTTGAAGAAAAAGCTCTTAAGTCTCGCCTCAAAAGTCCAATTTAAACAAGCAAGTAATTTGTACATCAAAAATAAGAATTAGCTTATGTAGAACAACACAAAGTAGGAAATGAAAATGTGTTTTAAATGCTGTAGATTGATTAAAAAGATAGGGGAAACCGAGTCTTTCTACTATACTTCAGGTCGTGATAATAAAGACTCTTTGCAGGAATTACAGCTCCTTCCTTCCTTCCTTTACTATAATGGACAAACATTGTTTGACTTACTTATTTTTCCCTAGAAGAAAAGAAGTTCAGGCTTGATACAGACACTTCTACTAAATATTTATTAAGGAAAAAGAAAATTTAATGCCTACCTGTCAAACGAGGAGTTGCCTTCAGGATAAGGAAGGTGACCCTTTTTTTCTTTCATCATAGCTAAATGAAATAAGTACCTCACACTTTGTATTGCTCTAGAAGGAATCATGGCTATTAGAACAATTGCCCATCAGCAGACTATAGTGACTACAGCAGTGCACCAGCACTCAAGTTTTAATATCCCTACTTCTACTTTAACAGGCTGCAACATATTAGGCAAACAACTTGATTTCCTTCTCCCTCCTCATAAACTATCTTACAGTTATTCTGAGCACATGCAGGTGCTCATGATAGAGACCATTTCTTACTGTATATAAATTCACAGTTAGTACGGTTTGATGTTCATCTTAACTTGGGCAAAAGTATGTGATACAGCAACATTATGATATACAGCATAATGAAGGCAGAACAAGCACTTAGACATGGTTTCTAAACCTGTCATGACTTCTAATGTAAGTTCTACTTTTAACTGAGTAAAATTTATTTTGATCAGCTCTAACACGTAAAAGTGAAATGAGAGAGAAGTTAATGCAGCACAATTCTATACAGCAAACCCAAACAGATTATTGAAGATGAAGGAAAAGACATGAATCATAAACCACAACGTAGCACCACCTGAAAAGCAAAAAATGTAACTCTTAAAACATAAACCAGGTAATTTTCCTAAGCATGCTTGAGAAATGCTTGGAATATTTGTGCAGTAAACACCTCTGCAAACAGACACTCTTAATAAATGTCCCTTCTCTAAATTATTTACAGAACTATTTTGCTTTCCTGTTTTCTCTTGCTTTCCATCTCTTTTTACCAAATACACAATCCTGAGTGTGTCAAGCACGCTTCTTTAAAATCCACAGTCATCTAAAACCAGCTATGTATCTGTACCACCAAAGAAACATGTATGCACAACAGAATCTTAAGAGAGCTGGTCGCAGCAATGATGGATTTAAGTTATTAACCGATCAAAAAAAGATGGATGGTGGTCTGCTTTTCTTAATCTACATCATCATCTAGATCTATTTAAAGATATGTGGTACACTAACAAACTTAGTTAAGGTTTCGATAAAATCAGTAGAATAATCTGCCCTGTTACATTGAGACTGTATCGATCAATAAAATCACTTGTACTAGGAAAGTACTGTTAAGTACTGACAATCCCAGCCATTAATATTATTTAACACTCTGCTCACAATCTTTAATGAGGACAAAGAACATTTTGCCTTTTTATACTTACTGTATCATTGCTTTTAGAGCTCCTTACAGGTACAGTTCAACCTTGATTACTACAGACTAGATGGAGTTAGAGAAGAAAGACACTGAATAATTTTGGATAATGGAGAGAATTTTCAATATGATTAATAGATGTGGGTGACTCAACAGACTTTCCAGCAAAAAATCAGTTAAACCTTATTTCACGGAAGCCAACTTTTACTTGCAACTTTCTAACACTAAGCTCATTCTTCCCAATGTATTCACCTGTATCTAAAACAAAACTGGTTTCCAGAAACAGCAATCAGGAAGATAAGCATCTGTTCTGGACTTTTCTGCAAATAAGTCAATTTGGTCTTAAATTAGTTAGAAATAGATCCCAACAGCAAATGCGCGCACAGGACAAAGGGAAGGATTGCCTCTGCAGAAATCTTTGTGGTGGTTAGTGAATGACATAAGGAAGTCAAAGTAAATTCTATCCAGCTCCTGCTCTCAGATATGGGGAATGGTTGAACAGAAGCCTAGTGGGAAAAAACTCGCAGGTTTTTTCATGCACAGAATAAGGTGGAGAAGAACAAAACCAGGCCTAAATTTTGCACAAAAGCTTCAGAGCTTAAAATTTCTTCCTCTGAGTTCGGCTTTTAAATATACAGCCAGTTACCTCTCATGTATAAAGCATTTGGTCTTAAACGGCATTACCCTTTACAAGTGGCTTTGCACAGTGGCATCTGACCTGCATATCTCTTCATTATATCAATAGGATTCAACCACGTCTTCCCAGCCACATCAGTCAATCTTTTTTAAGAACAGTGTTTGTGATACGTACAGGGCTCGGTTCATGAAAACACATTAATGTTTAATCAAATCTAATAACAAGCTGAAACATAAATATGTGTTTAATTACTTTAAGGACTGTATAAGAAAGGTCACAATGGTTCAGACCAAAGGACCATTTAGCACTGAATCTTATCTCCAAAAATGGCAATAAATGGATATCAAGGAAGAGTATAAATGAGCAAGACTAACATATGAGACATTTTCCTTCAATACTCTAGCAGCCTCGGAAGTTACTTCCAGCTTGAGAACCTTCTATGTTTGATATAAACTGCTGTTCCATGAACCTTTCCTGTCTTCCCTTAAACCAATTTAAAATTTTGCATTCACAACACCCTTTGGCAAAGACACACAGGTGCACAGTAAAAATGAAATGTTTGATACAGAACGCATTTCTGAGAATATAAAGGAAGAACAATTGTAATGAACATTAACATTGACAGAGTGGATAAATGTGATGAATGTGAACCACACAGAAATAAAATTTGAATAGCTGAACGATCATTAAATAGTCTTAAGATCATTCCACCATTACATTTCCAGAATTAAATAGTAACCAACTTGATTTATTTTTATTGGGTAAAAGCAAACAAATGTCTTACAGAAGTGCCCGTATCACACACAAAGATCTCAGTATTTCTACATAGCTCCAACAGCAGTTGTTCAAAAACATCCACCACTACAGGTACTACATTTTTTTCTTCTTTAATATTGATAATGGAACATCAAAAACTATTCCATTTAGAAAGCACTTACAGATTGCTTCTGATCCTAGAGAACTATGTCAGCTTCAACCATCATACAAGCCAAATCTCCCTGTCTTTATATGAAATCTTAGCTCTTGTTCTGCCTAGCAGAGCTCAGGCTGACTTTTATGTACTACCTTGGGACATTTTTTCCTCCATTTCACAAAGAGAAAACGGTGAAAAATCCTGTGCATCACCACAGATTTGTTTTCCCCACTTTCTCATCCTACTCCAGCCAAGAAAGCTCTGAAGCAGTATTTCAGCTACAGTTACAGAGGAGGGGTATTCAGCTACTGCAGGGCTCTAGCCAATGCACAATGTGGAGTACCTGCAGACTGACATCAGGAGTCTAGATGGCTTTTATGAGAGTGGAGACCTCTCCAGTCTTCGGGACAGACAAGGTTATAAATGACTGAGTTCACATTCCTCCTTGTTAGAATAGCAAGAGGCAAGCAGAAATTGAATCAGTTAAGCAGTGAAGAACTAATGAAACTTCCCACTAGGTGATGGAAAACTCTCTTTCTTCACAATTAGGTAAAAAATCAAATTATCTCACTCCCAGAATGATAGCGAAAAGGGGCTATGACTGACACTCAAAAGAAATCAGAAGATTCTTATCCTCAGTTGCAAGACAGAATGCTGTATTAGCTCTGAAATGCTCTGTAACAGAGTTTCCAAATCAACAAAAAGATCCTTTTGGTATTTTAATTTTTTTAATTGAATCTAAAACTTTTACAAAGCAACAGCCCACAACTAGGTCAACTCAGAAGAAGATAGTTTCACAAACTTTAGAATACAATTTGGATTGATGACTAAAATCAGAGGGGTTTTTGTTTTTAGGGTTAGGGTAGGTTATTTAATCCTTCCAACCAGATTTAGTGATTTTTTCATACCCATTGCCTAGTCAGAAAAGGCAATTTATTTATTTATTTATTTAAACTTGACCACATGGAATTTAGTATCGACACTTACTGAAGGAATTAAAGAAAACCATCATGGCCCATGAAGAAACAAGACCTCGGGCCAAATTTTCTGTAAGACAGTTTTCCTTCTGCAGTCACTAACTGCAGAAATAGCTCTTTTGTCTTCATTTTTTTTTGCAGTTGCTGTTGAACTGTTCCCCAAAAAAGAGTAAAAAAAGGCAATGTAATAATGGGTGATTTTCTCCTTCATATTTCTGATGAACTTACTCATAAAGCAACTACAGATTATTCATAACTCCATCCCCTGTTTTCCTAATCCACCCTGCTGGAAACTAAGACAGCTAAGGAGTACAGGATTGGATTCTACTTTCTTAAGAGCAAAATCATAACAGATATGGTTTTATTTATCTTTTTCAGGAAGGATTGGTAGTTAAAATACTTTTAAAGAGAAATGCATTTTGGAGAATACTGAAATATAGGTCAAAGTGTTTCTCAGATCTCCAGATTATTTCCTTAAATGGAAAACAAATCTCTAGTCCAGTTTCATAAACTCCATAATTCATTTTGAAGATTTGGATTCCTGAAACCGCTGGAATGTTGAAGTTCATCAAGTCTTCAAGTCTCACAGCCAAGCAGCGCTTTAACCAATCTTATCTCCAGGAATCAGGACTGTTCTCTTTGTAAAAAGTTCAAGAGTAAATAAAAGGCAAGTATGTTTTCTTGACCTCAGCCGAGAGAAATATTAGCTCTCCATAATAACTCTGGTTAGAGACATATGTACATATAGACCCTACATACATACAGAGCAGTTCAGAAGGCTTACAGCCCTGTTTTATACTAGTCTTGCCAGTCACAAGAAGAATTTCTTCAGGTCACCCAGAGCACAAGAAATGAGTTAGTATCCTGAAGCTCATCAAAAATGCGGGCCTCCTCCAAAATCTCTCCTCATAACCAAATCATTTCAGCGAAGACCAGCAGGAGCTACACAGTTGCATGCTGAGGTGTGGGTGCCACTCCACAGTGAATTCTGTTAACGATGCCTGTTATCTTGTTGGACTGATGATATCAGCAAATGATGAGATTTCTTCTGCCCAAGGGGGTTAGAAAATATCTATTCCATTGAACTTTAAAAGGCAGACCTGTCAAAGGGCAAGTCCCTGGGGCAGAGAGACTGGATGGCAATAACATCTAGTGTCAGCTTACTGGGACAAGGATATGACCTAACTCCAAATCACTAGAGAGCCGGTGGCTAGATCAAATTCTTCCCCATTACCAATTCACTGGAAATAAGCTCCATAAAAACTGCTCCTCCAAGAGTACATCATATAAAATCTATTTGTAACAAATACTGATCCAATTGACAATGCAGCTGCAGCTGCTTCGCTAACCCATTAGATAAGGTCCCTCAGTGCTGCCCTTAGGAATCCCAGCAATCTCTTCAACAGCTAAAATAAACCCCAACTACCTGTTCAGTTGGTCAATCCACAAGATGACTTACTGAACTCATACACAACAAGAACTGTGCAAAAGGGAGCATTTCAAGTGACCTATATCTCCTTTAAATACACTTCCAAAGCAGACCATATTTCTATACTGCTTTGTGATAAGCAGTCAGTCCACGATTATACAGTGGATTAAAAAAACCAACCAAACAACCACTACCCAGAAGCTACGATGTTAGTCTGCCCTATCATCTTCCACACTTGCCTTTACCTTCTGGTACTTTCAAGCAAACATATTTCTCCAGGCTCACAAACATAGTACCAGGAGTCACAGACTTCCAGTGCAGCCCTTCTCCAATTAAGAGTCTCCCTACACAACTAGCTGCCTCAAATCTGCATCCTCCACCTTTTGTCAACCCCAAACTCTTCAGGAAACATATAAAGAGAAGACATTTCATACCTAGAAACAAATCACAGCTAAGTTCAAATCTTAGTGCAATCTAATACTACTACCAGAGAGATTTTTGTCAGCAATTGTGCAATCCAATGACCTCTTTTACAAATTTTAAATCAAAACCACCTGCATTCTCACCTCTAATGCATCACAAGCTACAAGCTCAGATATACAAGAATGTAACTATTAAGTCAGAATTTACATCACACACTAATTGATTTATGGTAACTCTTAGTTGATAGCCACCACAAGGTAATTAGAGCTGGTTTAGTCCTCTTCTACTGTAAGTAACAGGCATTTTCTTATTTAGCGGAGACTAAATCAGCTCAAGTTCAACCAAGTCCTGGGTGCTATAGGTTAATATCATGCACAGAGACAGTTAAAACAGATCACTACAGGAGCAATAGCTTATTGCTTCATAATAATTTGCTTGAATTTTGGGTCCACAGTCTGTCATTCACTTATCTTTGCATCTGTTTCCTCATTATTAAATTAAACGTACTCCTTCTTTCCTCTTGTCAGTCAGTTGACTGTTCTCAGTATTCACAACAGCTCTGGTATTATTATTATACACGCAGCTAAATTACTACCCATACTAATGCCTACTAGTCAACTGTTCCACAGTCTTAAAAACTAAAGTTGTAAATTCCAGCCAAACATGTAAAATATGAAAGTCACTTAGAAGTAATATAGATAAATTATTATTTCACAATTCCATGAAAATTGGTCTATTACAACAAGAAAAAATCCCCACTCAACCTTTCAAAGACAAGAGAAAAATAAGCCATCTGATGAATATTAGCTAACAGTGGATACTGAAAAATTTAAGAAAATTACTATTTGTATTTTACCATTTAATAATATATGGTTTATTCATAATTTTGAATAAGATATAATGAAAGATATAATGAAATGTTTCTGAGCTTCTGTTCATCCACTCCAAGAAACAACCAACCTGTGCTGAAAGCATTTAAGAGGGCGGTTTCATCATGAAAAGGTCACAAAAAAGTAACAAGGTACTGGCAAATGCAGCACCTTCCGGATCAGACAGAGGAACTTCTTGCTTTCTTTACTACTTGATACAGACTGACTCTACTATTCTGATTTCATATCATTATTGTTATCTGCATTTAACTATAGAAGACTACTTAATTAAAAGTATATTCAGAAGCCAAAATGATTAGATCATACCAGATATTGTTGTGTATTTGACTGCTATCTGCATGGCATATTATTTCTTGCCTGTACAGGTTTTCAAGGTGCAAAGTGCCGTAATGAGAAATGAATATATATGGAATTTGAATGTAACATCTGTGTAAATTCTCAATCTCTGCATGAGACTCTGGCTGGCTTTGAAAAAACAGTTAATGACTACCATGACTCCATAACAGTTTACCAGCTGCACAAGCAGCTGGCTACTAGTACCACCACTGACTAGTGATGGCAATAGCCAAACTGCTCCCACAGATCAACTCTCATTAGCATCACCTGAAAATATGTTTGCAATATTTTATATACATGGTGTTAAATTAAAAACTGATCCTGTCTTCTGAAATTGTAGCATGTTCCTACACTATGTCTTGGAAAATGCTTGGTACTACTAAAACCTTTGGATAACTGAAGTGCCTTAATATGAACTTTTAATTGTCTAAAATCAGGCTCTCATTATTTTAAAATTTAAAATTTCATGGATGATTAGTTCTGCTTTCTGTCAGCAGAAACAGAAATTAATGACTTTGACAAGAATATTAATTCTTTTTGTTCTTTTTTTAATTTAGTATGCACATTAGTATGGAAATAACTTAGAGGCTTGTCATATTTTTATCAGATGACATCCAGCAGTCCCTTCCAATCTAAACCACTGCATGTCCCTATGCTAGCCAACAGTGATAGAAGAGGGGTAAAGCTAATTAAATGTACAAAGCCGTACAAGATCAAGAGCTGATTAACTCTTCCAGTAGGGGGAGATGTTCTTTTAAAGTTTATCAGCAATTAAAAAATGCTAACCAATTTACCCCTGTATCTTTTTAACAAAAGCAACCTCATAAGAGAAATCAGTACATGTGCCTTAGTAGCGATAATCTCCAAAATACAGTTGTATGAAAATAGATGAAAAAAACCCCAAACACCAAAATTCACAGCAAATGGCCGTAAGAGAAAAACATACTGATTACGGAGCAAGCTGTGCTGATAGCCATCAAAACCAAAAAGGCCCTATTCCTTTTCAAATCCAAAGTCTCATCAACAGCAATGTTTTTTTCACCCACACAATAAATGTAATTTTTAGATGCCAATGATGCTATAAATATGATAGAGCAAGAAGGAAAAAAGGATTCAATTTTTCAATTTAACAACAGCAACGAAGTATTTAAAAATGAAAAATTAACTACGTTGCCTGAAATGTTCCCTACATCTCAGAACAAAATCTGAGTTGTGATTTTCTCTTTATTTACAAATTTTTCAGAAGTTTTATGTCAGAATTAATACTGTCTCATGTCACACTGTAATTCTATCCTCCTCCATAGGCAGCTCTCTTTTACAAAATCTTCCTGAGAATCAAGGAGGTTCCTGAATGGTGCAGGTTACCATCTATTTTCTATGAATGCAGCTCACTCTCCATTATGTTGTAGTTCACCATTCTTCCAGTTGTGCCACTGAAACTGTGGATAATGGCATAAATAAGATCTCTGAAATTTTTACTACTCTGATCTGAGTAAAAATAGAATACTCTCATTCTTGCACTCCTCCCAAAACAACTATCCTTTGACTCAGATAGTTTCTATGATCCCCATCAATCAAACAGCACTTGCATTGGTACAGCTGAAGGTATAGTGAACTGGGAATACATCTGGAGGAATGCCTTAATCTGACTTTGTCACCAGACAAATGGCCGTGAAAGTACACCTCAGCGTGTTTTTAAAGCAATCACGGTGAGAGTGAAAATTCCATTTATTAAAAAAGGATGGTATTTATCACTGGTATATTTAGACGTCTGTATTTCTCAGTCATTCCTGAAGACTCTTTTAACAGTCTGTAGTAAAGTCAGAACCCAAACAGGTACAATCTGGGACTTTAAATGCAAATTTTCAAACCAACCGAGATGAATATGGGATGACAGGTGCCTATTTCAACTAGATGAACAATTCAGATACAGGCATATCAGATACAGTATAGGGAATATGAATTTGATGAGTTGATTCTTCCCTAGTCTGTCTAAATAGAGTTGGGTTAAATAAAGCCTCCTTGTATCTCTTCTGCAATACTTTTGATAGGTATGGTCAGAACAACTTTGGAAAGAATAATATTATTTTCCCCATTTTAGGCGAAGGAAAATGAGGTACTAGGAGGTTCGCCAAAGTCAGTCAGCAGCTTTTGCCAGAATCAGGGAAAAAAAAGCAAAACAGTCTGGATTTCTAGCAGCTACTCTTGCTAAGTGAACATAAATCGGTGATGAGCCAGTAAGTAGTTCATTTCCCTCCTCTAAAATTGCCTATCAGTAAAGCACCCCACTTTATATGTTCAAATGGTTTGGATACTATCACTTGGAAAATCAACGCTGCTTTTGCTTTCACAGTGTTGAGAGGAGAATCACCTGCAAGTACAACTCCAAGCCTTGCCGTCGCTGCTCCAGGACCTTGGGGACCCAGTTTCTCACGTGCTTTGAAGGGATCTCTGGAGTTCTTATGAACTTCTTGAGCTACAAGTGAAAAGAAATGCAGACAGAAACAAAGTATAATAGCATCCCTTTAATAAAATAAACATGTTTTTGTTAGAAATGAGGCAGTACAGATACAACAGCACGTCAATGAAGTTACTCACCATCAGCTCACTGAAGTAACAGCAGATTTCATACTTACAGGTTGCAGTTAAAAATCTCAACATCTAGCTGCCCTGGTACTCTACTAACAATTTATTGTGACTAACAGCCTTAGAACAAAATGGTAACTATATGAGAATACTTGAAATGCATCCCCTGTTAGTCATCCTAGGATGATACCTCACAACGTCACTGCGACGTACCCAGATATTGCCTTGCTAAGGGCAGTGACAAAACACTAGGACAATTTCCAGCTCTGGATTTAGGCAACTATGAACAAGTGGGAGGAGTACAGGGAGGAAACCATTTCTCTGGAGAGCTGGCAATCAAGACTGCAAAATATCCATGCTCTCAAACAGATTGACAGCTGTGTTTAATGTCTTATACAGAGAAATAGCAAGATTGCCACTGAATATATTTCTCAGAGAGCTCCGTAACTATTCCTCCAAAGATTCCCACATGAAAGCTTTTACACATATATATGGAAAAGTGCACATGCATACACAAGCGCGTATAGGTAGACACAAACATACATTCTAACAACACTGAGAATCCTCTTGCTGGAGCAACATATTTTTTCAAAACCAAAAAATATTGTTTTCCTCAAAACCACAGAGCAAAAATAATAACTGGAATAGACTCCATTGCATTTTAATAGAGGATGACATTAGATATTCCTTCTGTTAGATATTGCCTCTGAGTAAATTCGAGCCAAGAAATTCAAGGAAAGAAACTCAAAATTGACTTTGACATGCATACCCATGGGAGACTGAGAATTTACATTTCATCTTTGAGCTTGCTGAGATGTCACTATAGGAAAAAAGCAGTGCCAACATATCAACGTCTCTACAATTACAAGTAACAAAGCTGCAGCAAGGAAACCTCAATTGCTCTGGAAACATTTTGTGACTTCCTTATTTCTTAACAGTGCTAAATTAGAATTAAATGTGAAGTGAGAAAAACAACCCACCAAAACAAAATCCCAAACCCATGTACTTTTGCTGACTGATCTTAAAGCCAGAATATAACCCCCCATTTTTTCCTCTAAATTGGTTGAGAATGTTGAAGAAGCTATAGTCACAGCTGTTGCGAACTATGACAGTGCCTGCAGATGAGTAACAAATGAGGAGAATGCTCCAGATGAGGGGAGACAGATCTGAAACAAAACAAGCGTCCACCAAGGCCTAGCTGCTTACAAGATAAATACTCTGTGGCTGGTACCTCAGCCGATGATTAACAATCCTTTTGTGCTCTGTGGCTCTGTTATACAAAGCATCCAAAAAACAATTGTTTAAATGTTCACACACAGGTACTGTGTGTAGGTATAAAGCACATGCTATTCAGATGTACAAAGAATAAAATATAAGCCCACTTTTTTATGCCTACAAAAATCCAATAATATATTGCAACAAATAATTATCACAACATAAAAGAATATTAAACAAACTTATACATGTGTTAGCTATATTGCTTCAGACCTGTCCCTACTCAAGAAATATTTATCTGAGGGCAATTATTGGTTGTAATGCCTTCCTATCTGTAGTACTGATGTATGCGTTTTTGACATACTGTAGCATCTGCTTCCTGCAAGTCTAAAAAATGGCTCAAATTAGCAAGTAAAGAATTATTTCTCCAAGTGTGAAAAGTCAGTATGATTTAGAATGTACACTAATTACTCTAAAATTATAAATAAGCTGCAAAACAAAATGCACAGAACTCAAGTTTTCTGCAAATTTCACTGCAGTAGTTGCAACACTATCACCTTCTAGTCTCTGCTGCTTAAAAAGAACTACCAATATTTAAAAACGTAAAGCAAAAAAAGTATAAAAAGGAATTAGGGAATAAATATGAAAAAATGGTTGTATGTTTTACTATGTTATACACATAGAAAGAATTTAATTCTTTCAAAAAATTCAAATAAAATTTGAATAAAAAAATAAATAATAAATAAAAAAACTTTTGTTCAGACTTGAATACAATACTGTGATGTGAATGGTGCATAGTCTGAAAGGCCTGGTTTGCTGTTCATAACCAGGGCAAAATATAATGGTCTACACCCATGTTCTTGGAAATGGTTTTGTTAAAAAAAAAAAAATCAAAATTAATCAAAACATTAATTGGCATTCTGATGAGTTAATAATGTCCTATATGAGCAATGGAGCCCTCCTTTCTCCATATGATGACAATGGAGCATGTCCTTCTCTGGCAAAAGGCACAATCTCCCCTTCAGCCTCCATTCCCATTTTCTACCACGGTTGTTCTCTACAGAAGCTTTGTTTTTCCTACTCACTGCAGACATCTCCAGCACTAAGGGCACCTTGAATACACAGTAAATCTAAAGATACCTTTCCAATTGCCATGTACTCACAGCAACTTAGAGTGAAACTTACATTTTAAATTAAAGGGAAAGAGAGGAACAAAAGTAAAATACCCTATTGGCATGCGGGAAGCAAACTGGTATCTGGACCTATAAATAGTGTCATGGGATGTGAACAAATTGCTCACAAAGAACAATCAAGATACAAGTTCCAAATATTCTTCTCCAGTACAAACTGTTCAAATACACACCCCACTTTTTCAAGAGCATTGAGATTTTCTGCTCTAACACAAAACAGGGAGAAGAAAGGGTGAAACCACATACTGTATTACCAGAGAATGCTTTCTCCAGGATTTCTGTGACACTGAATATCCTAATAAAAGCTCAGAGCATGAGCTATTCAACAATGTTTACTGACATTTTAGTACAACTTCAAAAAATAAAACTTAAGAAAAGAAGTACACTGATGCTAAAATATGATGATTGCTTTGAATCTGTACAGGGAACAAATAAGAAAAAGTCACTATCAAGTTTGCAGAGTAATATGAACAGACAGAAAACAGATAAGGAGTAAGATGAAACAAACTGAAGACTGGTTCAAAGTGTCTGCTTAAAATACCTGTTTTTCAAGTTGGTTTATTTTGCTGCTATTTTTTGAGAGAGACAAAGGGACCATCATTTATGGTTCTTCTGGTATTCTAAGAAGAAATCTCTGGAAAAGGAGTTACTGCAGAGGAATCTGTGTACAAGGAGATAAATCTGAGAGCGAGACTGTAGTCATTCGTGACTTTTGTGTGGAGAAATTGTGCAAATCCAGAAATTACAGTGAAATTAGACAATAAGAAGAGGAAGAAGAAAAAGCGGAGGCATTCAACACTTTTTTGGCTCAGTCTTTAGTAACAATAATAAATTTTTTAAAATACAATATATAGTATAAATATAATAAATAACATATAATATTTAATATACGTTATTATACAATTATATTAATATTATACTATTTATAATAATAGGCCTTGGGATGCCCAGTCCTCTGAGTTGGAGGACCATGAGTGTGGGAACAGTGAATCATTTGTGTCGATTTGTGGGCCATTCAGTGTCCATTGTAAGGGACCAGCTACATCAGCTGAATGTTCACAAGTCCATGGGGCCTGACTGGATTCATCCCAGAGTTCTGAAGGAGCTGGCAAATATTACAGCAGGATCCCTCTTGATCATCTATCAACAGTCTTGGAGTTTGGGGAGGTCCCTGCTGACTGGAAGCTAGCCAGCGTTAGTCCAATTTACAAGAAGGGCATGAGGGAAGACCCAGGGAACTACAGACCTGTTAGTCTAACCTCAGGACTTGGAAACATTATGAAGATCATAGTGGGTGTTACTGAACAGCATTTAAAGGACAATGCAATCATCAGGCACAGTCAACATGGGTTCACAAAGGGAAAGTCCTTTGATGTCATTCTACGATAGGGACATCTGCCTTAGTGAATGAAGAGAAAGTGGTGGATGTAGTTTTTCTTCATTCACTGCCTAGTGAATGAAGAAAAAGTGGTGGATGTAGTTTTTCTGGACTTTAGTAAGGCTTTTGATACAGTCCCTCACAGCACCCTCTTGGACAAGCTGTCCAGCTGTGAGATGAGCAGGTACACAACTGCACTGGATGAAGAACTGGCTGAAGGGCAGAGCTCAACAGGTTGTAGCGAATGGGGCTACTTCTGTCTGTTGACCCATCCCTAGTGGTGCTCCTCAGGGCTCAATCCTAGGGTCAGTTCTGTTCAATATATTCATCAATGACCTAGATGCAGGAGTTGAATGCACCACTAGCAAGTTTGTTGATGATCCCAAACTGGGAGGTGCTGTTGACTCTCTTGAGGGACAAGAGGCATTGCAGAGGGATCTAGACAGACTGGAGCATTGGGCAATGATTAATGGGATGAAATTCAACAAGTCCAAATGCTAGATGCTGCACCTAGGACAGAGAAACACCAGGCACAAGTATATACTGGAAGAGGAGTGGCTGGACCCCCACCCTGCAGAATGTGGTCTGGGTGTGCTGGTTGACAGCAGGCTCAATAGGAGTCAGCAGTGTGCCCTGGCAACCAAGAGGGCAAACCGCATCCTGAGGTGCATCAAATACAGCATGGCCAGCTGGTCAAAAGAGGTGACTATGCCACTGTATTGAGTGATGGTGCAGTCTCACCTGGAGTACTGTGTGCAGTTCCGAGCCCCACAAGTTAAAAAGGATTTGAAAGTCCTTGAATGCATCCAGAGGAGGGCAACAAAGCTGGTGAAAGGACTGGAAGGCATGTTCTG
>KZ505711.1:1090518-1112275 GCA_002844005.1 Limosa lapponica baueri
ATCACATTCATTTTATATCATATTCATTGTATGAAGAGCAGCTAAGTGAGATGGTCTACACTGTATTTTTCATTTCTAGTTTCCTGATGTATACAAATTGTTTCCTCAGCTTTACATACAGCAGGTAAGCAACACAACTTACAGAATTAACAAATTATTTGCCTAATCGGGTAAAAACCAAAAATGTGTTTATTTGCTACAGGATTGTGTCTTATTTTGTGATTTTACAAGGAAAACATACTACAGACAGCATTTTAGCAATACAGCATGTAAGCAATAATCAAAGGGAAAAGAGACTTAGTAACATCTGAGAAACCATCATCCCTTTCCACAAAACAGAGAAGAAACTGAGTTGGGAACTCATTCCCAGAGACATGAATCACAAGATGTATTTAAGATAAACCATATATTGTAACAATTTCAAGAAAGAGCAAAACATTACAACTAAGACAAAACAAGGTTATATCTTACAAAGAAAGAGATCACTACCTTTTTATGAAGTGCATGGAATTCACTATACCTCTTCTCCACAAAATGCTTCCTTCCACTCATTAGCACCTCTATTTTAAAGACCTGAAAATTATAAATATAAAAAGTAGATTAATGTACTTGCATAAACAGTTCTGTAACATGGCTGTGACTGCACGCTTTGCCACAGTCATTTCATTTTTGAGGTGGTCTCAAAAAACCCATGATGACTCTCAAGAGGCGCAGAAGTACAACAGCAATTAACAGGAAGTATGGCTGAAACTTCTGTTACCAAGTTTGTTCAACAAACATACAAAAAGGCAAGTTAAGCTTGGACTGCATACTGTACATTAAAAACTAAGCATTAAAATACTCCGTTTCAGAAATATTTAATACATTTTGAAGTAGTTAAAAAAAGGATTAAAACAAAGGATGATAAGAAAAAAAAAGAGAGAAAATAAATAAAGATTAATTATGTTTCCCTTTTACAATATGGTATACTAACACACACATGTTCAGGAAGAACTGGGTAACAGATGCAGTATGTTATGCAAGGAAAAGCAGAAATAAATACAAATGCTATATCATAGGTTAATTGCCTCCTAACCTACAAATTCATCTGTAGTCTCAATTGAGCTTGTGCTACTATCTATACACTAGAAAATAAAAAAAAGCCCCAAACATTGCAAATGCTTGTTTTCTTTGTATGATACATGTGACAGCTTTTGTTGCTGCCTCTGTAAGGTTGAAAGGCCAGGAGAAGAAGCTCTCTGGATCCACTAATTAGTAGTCACTAACATGACATTTTCTTGATTCTCAGGTCACTGGGTCAGTTCTGAGGGCAAGTGGTGAGAAATACTGTGAAGTACTCAGGAAAACACGGTCTATTAAATGAAGACAAGATCAGCAGAAAAGCATACAGAAAAGGTGCTTGGTCCATCTAGGAGTTCTTTGTTTTCTGTTTTGCTCAGAAAATGCTGGAAATAATTGTTTCCAGGACAATGAGACACGATGTTCAGGACAGATGATTACATCAAGACCCAAGACTTAGGCCAAATAAAAAGTTCTTTGAAATATATTTGCAAACAGTGTTTATGCCTGAATGCAGAAAAAAGGGGTTTCTGTCACATCGTACCCAGCTAGCATTGATCAGAGCAAACATACAGAAACCATGCTGGATAAACACCTTCTATTGTCTACTAGACCCTGCCTTTCAAACAGGTCAAAATGCTATGGTTTTCACCAGCTAGCCAAACCACATTAGAAACAGACAGCATTTTATTTAATCCAGACTGAAATATGTCTACCTTTGTTTGAATGCAAGTATGGATGGGACTGCAGTCATTTAACACCAGTGTTTACATTACCAAAATTAGTTCAGATCGTTGTAATCCATCAAAATAACTTGTGCTACATTCTACCTCTTTGAAAAGGACTATTTCCGTGTCCTAATCACTGTGAGCAGATGACCTTATTTGGGTGCATTGATTTTTTTTTTTCCCCTATCTATTTAGACTATTTTGGGAGAACAGCTATTGGCTATTAAACAATTTTCCTCTACACGTGAATAAACTCCAAGGCACCCTTAGGAATATGTTGTAAGTTCAGAGTTGTAAAGAGAATCACATGGAAAGAAAAATCAATGTAGGCTTTTTTCTTTAGTTGAGACTTAACATTCTATGAGAGAAAAGCATTATTTACATCATTATTCTACACACTGTTTGAAAGAAATAGTTCTGCAAGGAACAAAATGCTTTGTACAGGAAAGCCACTGCACAGAAGTAGTTTCAAGGGTACCTTCATGGGAAGAATGGATAACAGAATACGAAACTAGTTAAGTTAGAAGTGACCATGAGTCACTACTGAAGGTGCTGCAACAGATTTCAATTAACTTTAAATCTCCAGCAATTACGAGCAATTCGTAACACCCACTTACACCTCAGTCAGCAAAGAGCCTCCGCACCACTGTTAGTTTAGCACTTTGTTGGCTACACAGTTTGCCAAGCAATTCGGAGACGTCTAAGGGGCTACTGCCTCAGCCATAAGCACTCCCTTGACAGGTAACTTCCTTTTGAATCATGACTTGGCTTGTGCAGTCCCATTTTGATTTTAGTTCATATATGTGCAACTTCAGAGAAAAATCCTTCCCTCTGTTGTCTATAAACCTGTCATTTCATAAAGGAGAACAGTTGGAATATGGGGAAGAAAGGAAATACCAAACCCTCCGTGGACCTTCTTTCAAAGTACATATCTATTTTGATTTGTGTTTCATCACTGGTTAAGGGATTACAGAAATGGCTTCAGAACACCAAAAAGTATGCAGCATTTATTCAGCCTCCTTTTTAATCTTAGCAAAGTTTTAATTAGTTTCCATAATTTTTGCTAACAAGGTAACAATAAAGAATAAATTTGCTGGTCACTTTCGCACACGACATGAGAAGAGAAAACCACAGCTTCCTGTGCGCAGTGATGTTCTTTCCAAAACCACAAATCTGCTACCTTTACAACCTTCAACTGTTTGCAGCAGTATAGAGGCTTTAACTTTGCCTTCTACCCTTCCAGAGCCCTTGGATCTAGCTTTAGCAGCCATCTAAAACTTACAAAGCTGGACAACAGATCTGCTCTGTATGAAGTTGAAAATTACTGTTTGAAAACAAACCCCTGCAAATAGCATTTCTAATCTACTAATTGCGGCACTTGTATTTCACAAATGCAAAGCAATTCATGATACTTAAGTGGAAAATCTGTATATGGTTTTGTTTAATGCAAATCTAAGTACTAAATTGATTTACAAATAACTTACAAAGCAGAAATGCAAGAAATGACAGATATTGTGCTTATGAACTTCGTATTATTACATTACTTTATTTAGACACCATAAATTCCAGGTTTGCCTCCTCAGTATTTACCAGATCACAATTCTCAAGAGCAAACTAAAAGCATAGAAGTGAGTTTCTGTGCCACTATTTTATATAATGACATGGCTTTGTGTGAAAGACGGAAAGATACATTAGCTTATGAGAGAGACAGGATCTGTTCATGGATTCAAAATAGCTATAGACAAATCTCACACAAATTTAACTGAGCAATTGCAGGCCCTGACAGAAAAACAATGTAAGGAAACTGGTGAACATAGACGAAAGTGCCAAAATAAAGACGGAAGAACTATGGGGGAAAAAATGCAACACTGCAAGGAAATTACTTTTCTTGTAAAAATGTTCATGTTCTATGAACAGATAACTCCAAAAAGACATATGACTTTTTATAAGTGACAGTTAGTTAAATGAAAAATGCAACAATTAATCACTGAATAAGACAAGTAAAATGCTTTTCCCATAGTCATTGAAATACCAGAAATTACACTGCACTAAAAGATTCGCAGTTCATCCCGACTAGGGCATGAGGGACCATAGATATGAAGACACCAATTAGAAAATTCTTTACAAGTACTCTGGAACTAGAAGTGACTCCTCTTTCTTACTTACTACCAGAACAGTTATCAATGATGTTTGCACAAAGCCAGAAGATCATTATCCATTAAAAGCGTATTTCCAACGGAATTTAACCCACATAAATAGTGTATGGGACAAACACCTTCGGATTGGATATCAGTCTGAATAATGTTGATCTTTTGCCTAGCAGAATTACAGATCTGCAGCTGCAATTCATAACCATCAAACCTGCAAAGGAAACTCTTCAAGAATTCCTAAGGTTTTCATTAATAAGACAGTAAAGACTTTCAAGTCTGACTACAAAACAGATGAACATGTGATATTTAAACAAACAAACAAACAAACAACTTTTTTGACTCTGTTCTTTACCTCCATTTTGTTCCAAAGATATGGGTTATATTCAGATCTTGGAAACCATTTTCTTAATTTAGCAAATACGCCTAATTTTGCCATTTTCCTGAATTTATCAGTTTCTCACCATTAGCAGACCCCTAACTGAATGATCCTTTTTCACTATTCTCAAGAAGAATACTTACATTTCTCTTCTTGCTGCAGAAACTGGATAGTACTACACAATAACTAAAACTGGATTATATACAGGTAAACAACTGGTACTCTATCACTTAATTTCCAATACAAAAAGCACAAATGGAATTTAAAAAGAACCAACAAGACATATAAGAGGCACCCATGCCTTCCTGTAAGTCCACCAGTGTTTTCAGTGCACATCAAGGACTGTGTGGCAAATAACACCAATACTGCCCTCCTTCAGTTCGTACCTGTGTCAAATGCTGACACTGGATACAAAAGGATGTCTTTTATTTGATGTAAAATATGAAGCCCAAGTAACTTTGTCTCAAAACTCAAGAACTATCAGTTTAACAGAAAACACAGACAAGAATGACAAACATGACCAGGGCTAGGGAGGGAAACTAATGAGAATAGTAACTTCTCAGCTTGGTTTTCTGTTACATGAGAAATACACAGATGGCATTTTTATATTCACTCATGGAAATTACATTAACTACACAGTTTATAATTATGGTACTATCATATTGTGTGCATTTATAAATGGAAAACTAATTGCAAAGTATATAAACTTCTGAAAAATTACAGTTGAGAAAGAGATTTTAGGCAGCCTTGTTTAGAATGAGGAGATACAAAAACCAGAAGCAGAAAAAGAGAAGTTTACAAAAAACAGATACATTTGTCTAACACTGTCCAAGAAAAAAAAAACCCACAAAATTCTAGTAGTGTGCTTTTCTCTCTAAAGACCAAGCTTACCAATGCTAATTCTATTTAGTATATTACTTACAGAAATAAATACATCCCTTTAGATGCTTCAGTATGCTTGACAGACTTTTGTCTGACGAACGGCTAATGCACTCAAGTGTCAAGAAACTCAACCTTAAACCTTTGTCATGGCTGTACGGAAGGAATTCCAGAGCAAATGAAATGACAGCTACGGTCCATGAAACACTAATAGGATTTCCACATGTTTAGTGTTTCATTATTGTTCAGACAATGGCACATTTTCTGTCTCAGTTGCACTATGACTACAACAAGACTACGGCATGGAGTAGAGATCAAAAGATGACTTTAAAACTATTCCCATCCAACTGATCCAGGGGAAAATGATAGTCTGCAGAATCAGTAACAGCACTGGGTAGTGGTACTAATCAGAGCTGCATGTAGCTGCAGCAGCAACTGAGCATCTCAGGGGTGTAAGTGCCTCATGGCAATGCTCCATACCTCTGAATGCCCTCCACAGCAGAGGCGGAGACGACGGTATTCAGAGCCAACTCAAACTTCATAGCAGACTTGATAAAACTGAATCTTGCTATCCCCCAAATGAAAACAAATTAACTTATTCTGACTTCATCCTTTGGAAGGGGGGGTAGCAAAACTCAGTTCTACAGTGGGTACAAGGCAGCTCAAGGGTGCAGAGGCAGGCTTGACACGGGTCACGGAGGCATGAGGTGAGGGAAATATCCCTTTTTCTCCCTCCTGTCTAGTTCTCCTGTCTTGCACCCACTGTTTACTTGGGTTATCCCCACCACGTTCCACTTGCTGAAATAAGACCTTCTGTGCCTTAGGTAGGTTACTTATAGTCACATCTTTGCCTCCTCCCTGTAGCAATTGCTCTCCCTACTCTACACAAGCAGCCCCTACACAAGCTCCTACACAGTCTTCCCATAAGGAAAGGGACCCCTTGCTGCTGCAGAACTGGGAAACAAGTTGGGTCACAGCTAAGTAAAAAGCAGAACAGCCCCTAAAAAGCTCAGTTTGATCCTTTTGGTTTTGCTGAATCTCAAAGAAGGGATGAAAGTGATTGTAAGAGGCAGCAAATGAAAAGAAGCAAAAGACTAGGTACTAGAAACTGAGAGTAATCAGAGTGTTGTGGAGCAGATGAACAGTGACAGAGCTGAGAGCCATCCATCCTTCCTAGCAGCAGTCCTCACGTGCTGAACCCTTTTTTCTGATGGCCACCAGAGCAGGGAGAAAGCAGGAGCTGCAGATGGGCAGGTCAGCCAGCACAGATGTTTAGAGCATTGGTCCTCACAGGCAGGCAATGGGCCCAGAGCTACTGCTTCCCCTCTGCGGACCTGGGCAACTGCTTGTTGTGCCTGTGCTTCGACCTCCAGCAGTACAGCTCTACTCCACACAAGTGTTTGCTTTTACTGAAGGGCCCAAAGAGATTCAGATCCATTACATTATCCATTGCAAGATGCGTGTATCTTACCAAAAGTCAGCTCAAAAGTTGAGCTGAACCTACGAACAGCCCCTTTCCCCCATCCCAAGCACTGTCATGTCTGTTATATGAAATCAGACTGTTTCACTTAGTCCCAATTACAATGTACAATATTAACTTACAGCACAAGAAAAAAAGTACAGTTCTATTAACTATGGAAATCAAGGCTTGACATTATGCAATTACAATATTGTTTTGTCCAGAGTTTGTGAGGGAGAAAGACCATGTAAGAGAAGTGAAACATTCACTGCGGGATTTCCAGAGAATATTCCCAACAGCTTCAGCCCGTGTGAAGCAGCTACCTGACCTCTCCTGGCCTGGAGAAGCAGCCTTACTGTTTTTATAATACAATAAATACATTTTCTACTGTGACATAAACATATTGAGAGGACAAGTATGTTCTTTCACTCACTTCTTCTGTTAAAATGCCATGTTATTGCAATCTAACTTGGACCTTCGTTACTAAAAACAAGATGCGTACCCAAGAACAATCAGAAGCACATGTTCTTATACATGGCTCTTATTTCAAAAGTCTCCTTACTAATTTTATGTTACCTTCAGCCATTTATTTACAGAAAAAGCTGTCTCTTCACTGACACCAGTGTTTCTGGTACCAGTATCTACCCAAACCAGACTACAGTCTCTTTGAAAGCCTTTCAGCATGCAGTTTGTCTTTCCCACCAATACTACAAAATAATTAAGGATATTCCCTTTCCTACACTCTTTTGCAGCATGGGCCTCCTCCACTCAAAAAACAGCACAGTGTTGGTAGGAATTACGTACAGAAGACACGCATAGGTCTCGGGGGTATTCTTCTGAACATGGCCGTTGAGAAGTGTATGTCGTATTTCTTAGGGTAAGGAGGAAAAGGCAGTAAAACAATTTATACTGCAACCCAGTCAGACAGTTTTGTAATTCCTACAACATGGGAAGCTCGAGGGAGGCTTCTACGGAGCTGTCACTGTTGAATGAAAGAGTAGCTGACATATAAGAGTAAGTAGTTTTCTGATTTTTTCAACTCTCTTTAAACCAATCTTTTCCAAACACATGGTTCATAAAATCCCATAGGAACTTCTCTGTCATTTCCTGAAAAATAACTTACTTGGCTTTCCAAGCTAAAAAGCCTCTCCCTTGCCAGCAAAACACTGACTATGGAAATCTAATTTGTAACCAAACCAAGAAGCTGCGAGATCTGACTTGCGTTTGATATTTTTATTAGCCCTGCAGAGCACAACAGTTATACAAATGACACCCTTTTAAAAACTCATTGTCACTGTGGTCACCTATTTGGCTAACTTCTTTAGAATCAAACTTAAGGAAAAATCTGTTGGTCTTTTACTGAAAAAGGAAAAAGTTCTTAACACATGCTAACGCCTACAGTTACACAGACAAAAAAATTAGCCTGCTCTGCTCTATTTGTCCATCTGGATCATCTCAATGTCTCTTATCAGAAGTGTTCTACTAATAGAACAACCATGAGCCTTGTTATGAAAAAGATTAACTTTCCAATAGAAATAGCACATTGGGATAAAATTGAATATTGTGAAAAATAACCGATGACAAAAGTATATTTACACAAAATGGAGGAATTCTAAGCTTGATGAAATATAAGGACTCTTCTATTTTGTTACAAAATCATTTGCTATTTTATCTGGAGAGTCTACAAAGAGTCCTCTCACATCTCAAGGATGCAACTCCTAACCACAATGGAAGTGTCCCCATATTGCAGCCAACTACCTGCAAGAAACACCTTTTTTCAAGAAGTTATACACAAGACTATGTTTTTTCTAGAAACTTGCAGTCTGTGTTACTTTGTTCGCACTTGTATTTGCTGTCTGGAGAGCACCTGGGCCACCTAAGCCCTCCTAAGCACAGATGTCTTGTTTACAAACAAAAATGTCAAATAGTGTCAAAAAACACATTAAAAAAAGTATACATGCACCAGAGTGATGAGCATTACAGTTCAGAAAAGCTGGCTTGTACTGTCTCACATTCCATTGCATGCAAATTTAGCCTTTTCCTCTGCTATTTACTAACTAAACAGATGTGAACATGAAACCCAAAAGTATTTAGTCAAGCTACAGTATACACAAGCTATTAAAAATCAGCTCCACATTCTTCACGGTGAGTAAATAGCAGGGGAAAGAAATACTGTACATCCACCCTGCATCTTTTCTTATTAGGGTCTCTGCAATAATCCATCTGAGAAGTCTCTGCTTCTCTTTACCTGTCAACGTAAGTAGTTCATCCAAATCGTTTTTCAAGAGCAGTAGTCAAAGTAGTCAAAGGAGGTTGCTTTTCTAAATGTCTGCACAGCTTAGCAAAGATCCTTCATATGTTACACTTAAATATTGGGATTAGCCTGTCTTCAGCCCCAAAATGGAGGATTCAACTGCTACTCTGTTACTAATGAAGACGAGCAGTCAGGATGCATGCAACATTTTCAGGCACATCCTTTCAAGAAGTTAACTCATCCAAACTTTCACTAAATTAGCATCGGCCTGCCTTCCAAAATGGACACCTAATTACCTCTGCTATTACCTGCAATCTGTGTTACTCTTACATGCAACTGACAGCACTATTTCAAACATCAGCAAGCATCTGAAGAGTATCAACCTATCAAAGAATGCCATCCTGCTCACCAAAGGTTTCTCTTGCCACGTTAATCTACTTTGAATGGTAATTCAAAGTGGAGTGAAGAAATAAACTCAAATAGCTGAGGCAGTTTCATTTCTTACTGGACTAAGCCTGCTGTGACTGAGAGAAGACCTGAAACAGGTTACCAGGATGTGGTTATCAATACATCCAAACAGAAAAACAGATGATTCTTCATGTGTAGGGAAGATGGAGAGAATGGAAATGACAAACTCAGCACAACTACTGAGGAAAATGCAAGAGCAGCCATCACAAACAGAGCCCAAAAATAATTGTGCCCAAATTAAGATTTAAGTTTTTAAGCTTCTGAATTTACATGCTGTGACTAACAGAGCATTTATGTTGTAGTTGGCTTGGTGGTCACAGTGAATGCAGATATTCCTGAACCAGATTTAAACTAGTTCAGATACTGCTGGCAGCAGCACGGGCAGCACAAGCTGCAAAACACGTGGCAAAGTCTGGACAAAACTCAGTGCCGAGGGGGCCAGCCTGGCTCTGTCCTGGCTACATCTGTGGGAGCTGTAGCCAGCGAAGGGCAGGCATCCCACAAAAGGGAACGGGGTGAGTGTGAAGTTCAGAGAGATGCAGGGTTCGGATTTGACTTGAACAGAAGGAAAGACAGAAAAATATTTCCTCATTTGCTCCCCATAGAGTTACAGTATAAAACACAGCAAGTAGGTGAATCGCAGAGACTGCATGTAGAACTGCATTGGTATGAGTGGAAGAGCTAAGGCAGCACAGAAATTGACTCAAACACTCATATTTGAGAAAAGGCAACATCTAGATGCTTATGGAGACTACACCCAGTGCAATTATGTCAACATATTGTACAGGTCCAAAGGCAGTAGTAACACTAATACAACCGAATATCCAGGATAATATATATAATTAAAGTATCCTATTAGCAATTTTTGCAATACAAGATTGAATAACGTATCAGAGAACACTGGTTGTGCAAATAAATATTTATCATTTCAAAGACAATGAAAATTGATTCATTGAGAATTATGTTAATTTGCAACTGGCCTCTCAATCACCTGCAAGAGGCAAATATCAAGTAATTACATGCCTGCACATGTATCCAGCCAGATAAAGTATTATGTATCCAACACATTTCAGAAAGATTTTAAGTAAGCTATAAATTGAGTCTGACGCTGGAAACATGGAAATAAAAGCGTGCATACTGCAAAAAAAGTGACCAGAAACAGATGGTTGAAAATCATGCTAAATATTTTATTGATGACTATCACTTGAAGTGAAGATTACACAAGGTGCAAAACTCTTCAAACATTAACTAGAAGCATCAGAGTGAAAAAGGACCATTCACAGGTCTGAAAATCTGTGACAGTCTTTTGTCAAAGAAGAAAAAAATTAAAGACACAGCTGAGCACAGACTACCAAAGAACTAACTTGGCTTAAACACTTCAGTAATAAAAGCTAGTAGATTCCTAAACAGCACTGTGAGAAAACAATATCCATACACTAATTTTTTACCTGAAATTTGAGAGTCAGATTTCACGTCTGGGTTCTGGAGTGTAAAGAAATATTCATTTACTGTACTAGAAAACTCTGGATGTTCTCCACCTGCAGATCTTAAGTCCTCTATTTAAATACACACAGACATAAATCCCTAAATTCATTTCAATAAATTCAGAAGTACTATCAAGAAAAAAATGACAGATAGCAATAACAGTCATTAGAGATATCACTCCTTCCCTTATTCTTAAGCTTCAAATTTTTTCTTTGTCTTATTATGAACTTAGTGAAAACTTCATTCCCCTATGCAAACCTCATTGAATCTTGGCAATTTCCTAGTTCTTACCTTTTGTACTGAAAAGAAAATCTGTTGCCATTTCTATTCACACAAAACACTGCCATAAATAACTTCTTCAAATATTTTTTTGTTACTAAAGGTCTATTATTGTGTCTCCAGTGCCTGCCTGCAGAAGGAATGTAAACTTTGCTTAGTTTGCTTTAAGTTCTTAGCTGATTCTTCTACATATTTGCAGGAAGTGCCATTCTCTATTTACAGGGCAGAGAAAATGCAACTTACCTTATCCTGTATGTGTATGAGGTGCTGTCTTAACTCCAACTGCCTCAGCAAGTAAGTGCTCATTTTTCTGTACAGCCTCTGTCCTTAATTACCTTTTCTTTCACCCACATACCTTTTTCACAGGTAATAAAACTGAAGGGGTAACGAACGGACATTCACCTCGCATCAGTTGATTCCTCACCTTCCTGTTTCATGCTGCAGCTCACACACACTACTGCTATTTTTAATTAACATCTCAGTAACATTTCAAGAGGACCTGAGGTGGAGTTAATTTAATAAAATATATTATAGGAGTTAATGGCAATGCTAGGAGTAATTAGAATAATCTAATATTTTCCATTACAAGACTGTTCTCAGTTACTTATAGTTTTGCCAACCTTTAATTTTTGGGCTTAGATTTTCCATATCAGGTATGTGATTCAGACAGAAAATATTTTTAGAAAGTTACAGCTGAGGTAGTCCAAACACATACTTAAAGAAAAATATATTTTACTTTACCCATGCCAAAAAACCCCAATCAAAAACCCCAAACCCAACCCAAAATAAAACCCAAACCCTTTAACACAAAGCCCCCTAAGATGTGGACAAGACGACCAGGAAGACAGCTGGGAGGCAAATTTGGCCAACCCATAAGCTTCTGGAAAAAAGCCTAACTCCTCACAAAACGTTGCATAGAACATGTGCATAATGCAGGTTTTCCAATGGTAACAGCACTGCTGGTGCTCTGGTATTTTTACAGTGTACCCATGCTGACTGAAAACTTATAGCATCTCCACAAAGTTAGGGCAAATTTCAGACCTACAGAATACTTTTCTACAGTTCGGGAGCCGATATGATGTTAGGGAACAGAAAAAAGATTGGAGGATCTTTTTTAATTTTTGTAAGAAAGAGATGCTGGACAGGAATCTACACTATGGCGTGGAGGTACAACAGCTGAAAAGACCATACTGCAGGCCAAGGAAAAGCAGGGGAAGGGGCTTTAGTCTGAAGTACTCCAGCTCCTGCAACATTGAAGGGAATGCATTATTTTGTCATGTATGAATCAGAAATGTATGTCACTGCATCTGCTTGCTGTGAAAACCCATTGGTAACACATGGTATCCCTCGCCCTCCCTCCACTGCTGGTGGGGCAGCTGGATGATAAAAACTCAGATGCCTTTTAGTTTAGAGGTTTACAACAGGGACTAAAAGCTCCATGTCCCCTGGTCGTATGTCTGGGGCAGTACTTATCCAAATGAGATATCCCCCTCTCTTCATCCCTAGTCACCTGATCAGGGGTAAAAAGTAGAAAAAGGGGAAACCATTAAGAAAAAATGGCTGTGAATTTAAGTACTCGTAGTGTCATTTCAGCTTTTCACACAATGTAACCCAGCGTATTTGCTTGCATCCCTTAACTTGCAGCAGTCAGTCACACACTACTTTTCCCCACTGAGTGTCCCCTCAGGTCAGCATACAGGATTGACAGTGTCATGGGAACAAATGAGCAAAGGACAATGTCCTTATGGGCTCCTTCCATGTAAGAACTAAAAAACATTTAAAAATGCAGGAAAACTGTATGTACAGAAAGTGTGGCCTCGAGATTAAAGCAAACAGTAACATCATGGTCACTTTGGAAACTTCACATCTAAAATCAAAATGCTTCTGCAATGCTGAACAACTCATTTCATGCTTTTCCCAGGAAAATCTACTTGGGCACAATTCAGAGGGTAAAAGCCCACGTCCCCAGAGACGCAGCGGATGCCAAGCAGAGACATACAATGTGTTTACACCCATGGAGAACGCAAACACATCCTACCTCACATACTGTTCTACAGGTCTCTATTTCAGGACATGATAAACCAACCCTGGTACTTACTTCCTTCCTGGTTTTGTCAGGAAGGCTTTTTAATATGGATTGCACATAAAATATGTGGGGAAAAAAAAAACAAACAACAAAAAAACCACCCAAACCCACCCCAGCCCCTCCCCCAAAGCTGGCAAGTGCACACAAATATCTCCTAAAGTCAAGTCCTCCATGCACTGCCGGTGCTGGCATACAGCTGATTTAACACGAGAAGTGGTATTGCTGCAGGGACCACTGTTGTTCTACACATAGATTCAACATTTTTCAACTCCTCCTTCTACGGTATATTATAGAGGTGGAGGAGGAAATAGAAGAGTTATTCCACAAAATGCAGTATTGATTTTTCTACCTGAGGAAAGAGACTCTCTGTGAAAAATATCTCTTTGCTCCTCTACCTCATGAGAGAAGAAAAGTCTCAAAAAAAGACATTAACCTGCAAAACCATGAACCACTGCAGAATTTTGCTCTAGCCAGTGTTTTTGGTGAACGTTAACACTATGTAACTGGAAAACCATCAAATAGCATTCATACTACAGGTAGTCTTGAAATACACAGAAGGAAAAAAGTTATTTTCCTCAAAACTTCTTAATCACTGCAATTACTAACAAATACTGAATGAAACTAGTGGAGGATTTTTAAGTAGAACAAACTCCTCTAATTATTCTTTAAGACCACAGAAAATAGTGCAAGTCAATTCATTAAAATGTGTAGGCAAAAAACAGCTGGTGTTAAAAGGGTGACATTTTCTTATTCCTATATTACGTGTTAACTTTGTAAGTTATTGACCACTAATTTTACATGAAATTCTCAGACCCTACTAAAACTGAACATAACACTTCTGACAGTAAAGACTGACAGAATTTGTAATGGTCTTAAAGGAAGATACGAAGTAGTACTGTAGTTTACAGTGACAAGATAGCAGTTGTAAAATAATTTCAGAAAAAAAAAATAGGACTTGAATGCTTTTGGACAGTTGTTGCTTTATGTACATATTACCCAATACGCTGGGTTTCAGAAAAGTCTTCCCCCAAGATGTGTCACCACATCAATCTGCAAAATAGATTGTAAAATTCTACCCATCAGAAATAGAAATAAACATTGTAAAATGTGTAATCCTATTCCCAGATCTTTCTTTGCACTGAAAACAACATTTTCTATCAAATCTCCTTCTATCCATTTTTTTTAAAAGTACCAATGGAAAAATTACTGCGTGCAAAGCTCACTCAGTTTTTCTAGAAAAATAAGACTAACACCAGATCTACTGCCAAATCTGGCCTATTTAATAGTTTCATCAGAAAGTCTACATTAGACAAACACTGGAGCAGGGGCCCAGAGAGGTAGTGGAGAAACTCGAAACATGATAGGATGAGACCCCACGCAATCTGATCTATGCTGGCCCTGCTTTGAGAAGGGGTGGGGTTGGGGGGTGCCTGGACCTCCATGGGCCCCTGCCAACCAAAATGACTCCATGATCCTATGAAAGTTCCTTCTAAGTCAGGAGGAAAATTAGAAACACAAAAAAAATTTTCTTCCTTTTCTGTGCTTGTTTTTTGTTTTTTCAGTTCGAAGGTCCAGTTACATATTCATGACACACATTCTGCCACAAATTCATACAGTTTTATGTTATTGAGCAGCAATTTGTCGTTCAGCTATGCAGAGTAACTACCCTGAGAAGTTAAATTTATTCTCGTTTATCAGACGATACGCTGAACCTGTTGTTTCTGTGAAGATCCTGTTGCAATATTTTGAAGAAGGTGGGTGCGATGAGAGACAATAAGCTTCACACTATTTCTCTTCCTAAGAGCCTTTCATCTTTCCCACCAGGTACAGAAAAAAAAAAAAGCAGGTCTAAAAGTCACTGTTCATACAGTAATTTATTCATAATTGACAACGTCCTTCCTAAATTACAAATAATGCTGGTTTGCTCAAACAGCAATTCCAGAGAGCCAAGAGTGAATCCCAAGCAAGCCTCACCTTTGTGATTCTCTCTCCTCTGTGACTCTGGCAGTGCTTTCTTACACATTCATTATCTTCATTCCAAACAAGGATAGTATTAGCTTGTATGGGTTCTACAAACAAGAGTGAAATTTCTCAGACTGCTGGTGATCTAACAGTGTCTTTTTTGTTGTTATCACTTAACAGTATAGCACACTGCCCCAACAAAGGTTCAAAAGCTAACTAGCAACAACTGGCTCTCTTCATATGTCATAAAAGTTGCTGGATTAATGAAGAAGCTTATCAGACTACAAATGTGTATTAATCATGCACTTAAGATTACATACTGATTAAAACATGTATGTAACACAATGGAAGTTACTATTTAAATTCTATCTTATGTGGTTAATATTTAAGGTGAAGCTTCTAGTAAGAGAAGATGAATGTTTTTCTATGGTCAGCAGCCTTCAAACCTATGTTTAATGAAACATCATGAAAATTGAAAATTCAGCAGAAATTTAAAGTAAAATTAATTTAATATCCAAGAAATAAATTGTAAAAATTTACATAAGCAAAACTCTCTTTTTCCATATTCATTTAAATTGGCCCACAGTGTCATCTCACAGGAGCTATACTCTATTGATACACATCAATCCAGTCCTCACAAAGACTCAGTTCTGTGTATTTGTCCTAAAAAAGCAGCAGAAGAAAGCATTATGCTGTCAAAGCAAACTATTATTAAATGTGTGGCATGTAAGTGGGACCGTACTGTTGGGTAAAAATGAGGGTGTCCAAAAACGCTGAAGGTATTGAAATAATCTTCGATAGGCACAGTGTCCATTTAGAGGATAACTGAAGCAATCTCAAAACACCACAGGAGACACAAAGATATGCGAATGATCTTTATCAACAAAACACCTCAGTTACTACATTAAAACAGAAAGCTGTGGAGCTTTCTGCTGTGGAAAACTATGTGTAGCATAGTAAATAAACCTCATTTAAAATACAAATCTTGTAACCACAAGATTTTATATCCAACCAACAATACATAACTGCAAGATCTGTTTAAACTACAAGATCTATAGACTTTTTAAAGTTGGTTGGTTGGTTGGTTGGGTTTTTCTTCTAATTTCATGGTACCACAAGGCATCCATCTATTAATGAACATACTGTGCTTAATAAATAAATAAATAAACATATGCCTGCTTCAAGTAAGAGACATTTAAAATATTCAACATATCAGGAATAGAAGTCTGAAAATAGTTTTCATGTTTTTGCTTGTTCTTAAAATGGGAATTCAAATGCCTTGAATTTTTGGTGAAAAGTCACAATAATGACTAAACAATGACCCAATACCTTCTGTTTTCTACCCCCTTCATACAACCTGGCTCATAGTGCTCTCATACCAATCTCAACAAACATTCTTTCGCAGATTATGGTCCAGACTAAAATAAGAACTTAAAGCATCTTTCCTCTTCTCCCCACCTCCTATTTCAAGGTATTTTAATCAGTGAAAAGTTGTACTTTCTAGACTGTTAATGCGAAAAAAAGAAATTCTCTGACTAAAAAAACCTCAAGTGACTTGCTTCCAAATCAGATTTGTACTGTCCCCTCTCAAGACACCTATTTACATGAAATCGCTTATAGTTTCTCTGCCTGTATAAAATGCAGATGCCACTGCACATCAGGCCTGTGTTTGCCTCTTTGCACAGACAGTCCAAAACAGTTTTCCTGATCTGTTTCAACTTGAAATGTTGTCAATATATGGATTGTCTTGCTTTCTAATTCAGTGAAAAATCTAGTTTTCCATTAGTCTCTGCCTTTCTAATTTTCGATACAGCTTTACTAAATGTAATTATTAAAGGCAGATTCAAGAAAGCAATTACTGAGCTACTGGTTTGTATCTCTGAAGTCTTAATAAGGAACAAGTTGAAGTGACAGAAACACTGCAAAATCTGTAAATAAATAAAAAAAAAACCTGGCTATGTCTTTACTTTTATATATGCAATACACAGAGATAAACCAGAATGGTATGGAAAATTGCTATGATCAGTGTATGTCTGGGGCAACCACACCACTCCTTGTTATCACAAATTAGTTTTAATCTTTATATTACTGTGCAGTGTATTTATAATTACAAGTGTATTTCAGAACTGTTGCAGAAATAGCTCTAGAAAAATTTTTTAAAATATGATATCCAGAGTGGGATTGTGAACAATGCCATTTTACCCTCTTCATTTGGGGATTTTCAATTTATCCTGGAGGTTACAATATTTGGAGAGTTTATACTGGACTATGAGGTATCTAATCTCATTTGCCAGTACTAGCACTCGAGTATTCAAAGTACAACAAGGGCGATTTTGTAAAAAAAAACCCCAAAGTTAGTAGGAAGAAAATATGCAGTAGATTGTTTTAAACCTAAAAAGTATCCCACAAGAAAGCACTAAGTTGCAGCAGAGCCCTCTTGCTAGCTTCTACAGAATTTCAATAGCCATTTTCAACATAGTTGAGTTCAGACACACTAGACTTCAGCTAGAGTATTTTCCTCCTGTGTAATGATTTCCTCCACCCCACAAGTCAATTACCTACCTTTCTCCCCCACAAAAAAGTGGGTAATAGCCTGGCCACAATTAAGTTAAGTAACCAAAGTCCTGCTTAATACTCACACCTTGACACCACTCTGTTTTTGCGACAATTATTCTACACACACTACCGTTGTTGTAAAAACATTTTTGTCATTTTAAGTACCAGAAAGAGTGATAACATTTCTCACTTGCAAGGCAACAATACTGGCTCTGAGTGAGCTCACAAGCCAAATTAGAAATCAACTTGGAATAGTTTTCTGATTTAAAATAAACATCAGCCTGCACAGAGCTTTCCAGCAGCTTCCCTTTCATCACAATAGTTCATCATATGCAATGAATTAATCCAGTTATGTTAGCAAAGTAGCAACTAATGACTTGGCATCACCTACTTTACTTTCCATTGTACTCATTAGAAATGTAGATGAGCACCTAGCCATTCGTTGCATATAACACACAGGTAAGTCACACCAAATCATTAACAATACAAAGGAAAGGTAGAAGTAAGACCTGATGTCTGTGAAAACAGGGAATACAGTTGCTTTAGAGTGGTTTTGGTTGGCTATTCTTAACCAAGATTCATGCCCCTCTCAAGAAACCTGGTCTAAGTTTTCCAGCTGAGAACAACTATTGTTTGAAAGTCCTGTAGAAAACCCGTTAGAGACGCAGAATAACCTGAGAGTCAAAACTGAGGACTCCAGAAGGCAATGAGAATTGTGACTCCAGCTCTGAAAGCAGGCGTCTCAGCTGAGACATCCTGGTACACACGAGCAGTAAGGTGAGTGACCAGTGAATACGAAATCTCCAGTATGGTAACTTAAGCACTGGCCACAGGGCACATGCCCAGAGCATGCCACAGTGGAACCACAGTACCGAATCTGAGGGCTCTCGAGCTTTTCTTCATATAAATCAAGCTCCAGTCTAATGGATATAAACATTAAAGCACGATAATATTATCAAGGTAGCGGAGACACAACTGGGTATGATAGATAGGTAGCTTCATTACACACCTGTATACACACACAAGCACCATCACACAAAGATAACATCCCCATCTTCTCAGCAGTTTTGCCCACGGCCAGGAGGGCAGGCTGGAGGGCAACTTCTTATCAGTGAGATTGCTATTACAAGTAGGCTACAGTACAGATCTGTTAATGCATCAGGAGGTGTTACTTCAGATTAACAAAACCACAGATGTTTTTAGAAACAGATTTCATTTTAGCAACGTATTTACTTTCTCTTAAAAATCACTTTTTCCTTCTTATGCGGTAGCAAATATGGTAAAGATAAGATGTCTGTGCTGCATAGGAAGGATTAAACCAACCCTCAAGATGAAAAGCCAAATACCATGCTCTTGTTCAAACAGCTGAAATGTTTACCTAGCCCCAACCATCTATTACAGAAACTTCCTCTCCTCCCAGAAAATTGTGGCCTGGAACTTGTGTTGTAAATACCTTATGGGAAAGTTGGGTAAAAAGCCTGTTCCACGGTGTAAGATCCATAATCCAGCAGCTATAAATAAAATACTGAGTAGTACTAAGCTTTCTCGTCTTTGTACTAACTCCTATGGCAGTTGATCCTCATTGGAATCATGAAGTACAGCAAAAAAGTTCAAATGAGAAAAATACTGCACAGTTCAGCTGCAGTTCCCCACTATGGAATGTAACTATTTTCTTCTTTACTCCCTTATTGTCAATTTTGAAGGTTTTTTTAAGCTTCAACTGAAAAAAACCTCAACCAATCAAAACCCTTCCATTTTTTGATTCTGTGGTGAAATATTGAAGCAGTGAATTCCCTGATCCTTCGAAAGAGTATGCTAACATAAGTAGACATTCTACCCATTGCATGCTGCCCGGGAGAACATTTGCAACATTTATTTAATCTTCCTTCATTTTAACAGCAAGTAGGACTAAAGATGTAGTATCAAAAGACAAGAATAAAGTAAGAGGTAACTTGTAACTGGGCCATCTAAAACACTGTGCTCAGTGCTGTCCTGTACTATAAAAAGCCTTTTTTTTCCTCTTCAGTCTTTTTGAATGATTTGACTTGTACAAGCCATGGTTATTTTGTTGCATGCTTATGGCAAATGAAAAATCTTGTCTGTAGCAATATCAAATCATTTATACACAGCAGACATCAGCTGTCATTTCTGTCTATCCCACCACTACACCCCCTTCCACACTTCTCTCTTTAGTCTAGCTGAACTGTCAAGTTTCTAGTTTCTGACGTGTATTTACATCATTCAATGACATCTGACAGTAGTGAAAGGCCACAGAAAACTGCTTATTGATCAGAGCAAAACTAGTTGACGGAACAGATGAGGTTGTATCACAGAAATGCAGCCACACTCAGGTGATGACATTTTGCTCCCTTGTATACAAGTGCTTAATGGAATACAACTTCATTATATCATGCCACTAGTGCTTAAAGAATTGCACAGTTCTCATGAGTGTTTTGTCTATGCGGTGATGAGGACAATCTATTTGTACTGGTACCAATGTATTACTAACCTGTTTTGCTCATGAACACTTGCAAACTACCAGCCAATGTGTCCTGATGAATATACTAAGAGACACTGAAGACTCAATCTTGCCAAAATCTAATTGAGCTGACCTTTTAAAAAAAGATGGAATTACCATTTAGGGAGCTAGATCTACTCGAGATTTAGTTCTGTAGAATTCTGAGCTGCTTAGTAAAGACATTTTAAATGACCATTTTTATGCTTAGGACCAGTACAGTTTCCCAATGGAAGTGATAACTGATCATTAGTATTACAGAGCTTATTATATTAACTTGCATGAGAGTCGTTCAAACTGTATTGGTTTAAATACTTAAGAGTTCTTGGGCAGAGGCTCTCCATACCAACTGTCCTGCAGTTGAAATATCCATTTTCTTATTTTTATTACTTTCTTCTTTTTGTTATCTTGAATAGAAAACCGCATTTATGTAAACTTATTTTCCAAAGAGTAACCTGTAAGGATATAATTGCAATATACAATCATTCTCTACAGAATATGTTTGTATTAGCAGTCTAACTGGAAAACTCAAATCAGTTTTAACACAAAGTTAACTGCAATGATTCAAAGAAGCAAGTACCTGAATAATGTGACACTGTGAAACTTCTAGGGGTACACTGATCACAGAACAGATCTCAGAAGCACTTGCTTCCCATTTAATGTCTTATAGTAGACAGGAGTAAGTAGGTCTTTGTTTCCAGGGAAAAAGTCCAGAAGGAGCAAAGATGCCTACAGTTCAAAAGTTGCTCTTCAAAATGGGTAAGTGTTGCTCAGCCTTTTTAAGTCAAGCCTTACATTCAGGTTAATTACTTATAACTGAAAAGAATTTCCAGATTCAAAATAAACCTATTGGCCACCTCAGACACTCAGACAATGCTCTCCATTTCAAGGGGAAAGAGATAAAAGATTCTGTTCTCAGAGAAGGCATCTCCTATGTCTTGACTTAGACAAGCAGCATGAGACCAGAGGTTGTCTAAATCCAACTCCTACATAACTAGAGAAAACCAATTTTTAAAAATAACAGAGGAATGCAAGTGAATAATGGCGTAAACAAGCAGTGTATATCATCTGCTATTTCTCAGTAGAAACAACATGGACTATCCTATATACGACTTATTAAAGATGGAAAAAGATGACAACAGTCTTACTATTTTCAGCTCAGTTTTATCACCAAAACTTATTTTAGACAAAAAGAATAACTGTTAGACGTGTCTTCTTCTTTTCTTGGTGTTCTTGTGATGCACTTACTACAAAAAACCTAGAAGAATTTTACTTTCAGACTGTAAAAACCCTTGGGGTAAACCAAGATTTTCAGAGGTCAGCTGGCTAAGTTTGGATTGAGTTTCAGGTACAGAACAATTACTCTAATAAAACTTACCAATTTCTGCTCCAAGGGAAAAAAAAATAAAAATGAAGCAGCACAAGAGTTACAAGACTTAATTTATTTTATTAACCCTGACAAAACACTTTTTCCCTTTTGTTTTCTTTTCTCAGAAGCAGA
>KZ505711.1:1112585-1131983 GCA_002844005.1 Limosa lapponica baueri
GATGCCAAATGTCTGAGAAGCAAACTCTCTGTAACCTTCTTGAAGTCAGTGGGATGGGAAGAGGAAGCACTCCAGACAATGGACAGTATAGATAGGATGCTATTTTATGTATATTTAAGAAACTTATTCTAGCACTGACTTTTTTTTTTACACAAAAAAACCAAAGAGGTCTTCTGCATCTCTGCCATAAAATCCTTTACTACATACGCTTTTATTCATAAGAACTCAAAATTATCAAGAATATCTTTAGACAAGAAGTTGCAGACAAATTACATTTTGTCCTTTCCAAGTCTGGTTCTTGTACTCTGTGCTTATACAGAAAACAGGAAATTCTCTTCATCTCAGTTGTCTGATATGCATAAATATCTGGGCTCAAAGCCTTGACACAGATACAGATGATGGCAGCAATTCATAATCAATTATGAAAAAAACAAAAAACCCAAGTGAACCTACTTTTAAATTAACCCTGGATTTAAACTCTTTGCTTTATTTGAAGTGCAAAGTACCTATCCAAAGCACAAGCAACATTTCTCTTCATTCAATGAAGTTAATCTATTTTGAGTTACTCTGAAAATCAAGGATGCACTACTCAGTATTAATCATTACCAAATTTTGCTGGACCTTGGAGGGAGTACTCTTTGGAAAAGCAAGAAGCCATACATTTCCACTGTAAGAGAATAGGAGGTAAGACGACTGGAAACAGAGACTGTGACAAGCTGCTGATAAATGGAGAGATAGAGGATGAGCAGAATTTGAAAGTGAATTATAATAAACACACTTTGCTCTTCCAGTCTTGAGATAACATAAAGTGACTTTCACATCTGTAACATTACTACTTAAATCCTTTTAGATTCAGCTTTTATTTTCCTAAAGCAGATCCTAACTGCAGCATGCAATAATCTCTATGATTATTATATTTAGGGCATTATTTTAATCTTTCTTTATTTCATTATAGGAAAACATAGAGCACAGGTATTTCATTCCATTTTAGAAGAGACAGAACACTTTTTCTTCCCTTTTCGTCTGTGAATAATTCACAGAAAGCCTACATCACTGCATCTGACTTCAAAATAACAGAAACTGACTCTTTATGACAGGGATATATGAACTGGGTAAATGCCCAAGCCATTGCTCAAAGCATGCCTGTAGCAGTATCATCCCTTCTTTCTAGACAGGCACACTAAACTGAAGCAATGACTTTTCTGTTTTCCTAGTTAAACTCAATGGAGTTAAAGTCAAAGTCAAAAGAAAAACTAATATTTGGATTCATTATGCATCAGAGGCATCTTTCTTTGTTAGTGAAGAAGTATAGATTTTAGTGCCATAGGCTGTTGTCTTATAAAAGGTTTACAATAAATCAAGAATCTAAGACTTTTAAAGGAATCCTGAAAGACTGAGAAAAACAAATGCATGTAGTTACACTTACAATGTTTACTAATTTTCAGTAATTTACAGTTCTCTCTCTGCTATTTTGAATCCCAAAGCACGAGACACTACAACCTGCATCACATAACCAGATCTTTCTATTGGAAAACACATCACTTAAGAGGGCTCCTTTGCGCAGGGACTCATCTTTGCACTGAAGGGACATCATTCAAAAGGGTTCCACACTGAGGATCTATGACAACTTCTGCAGGGCGCTCCCATGTCACTTTTTGCTCCCTTCTCAGTCTTCTTATTCTGCTTCTTGGCAAAATGACTGACTTGTGTTCTGTACAAAGCTCAGTGTGCAAGCAGTAACTTCTAAACCCATATGACATTTACTAATGTATGTTATAACAAGTCTTTTCTTCCTGCCTAGGTGGCTTGACTGTTACCACCAACAGTTACTAATTGTTTCTGTCTGTGAACTGTTTTCAGTTTGGGGGCTTTTTTTTACTAATTTTCACTTTTTTATGTTTTAATTTTTTTTGTTAACTAGAAGTACACCTGAAAATAAGAAAAAAAAAGCCTAAATAGAATCAAAATTTATAATATGTGTGCAGAAAAGCAGTACATAGAGAAAAAAAAGAATCACACATTCATCTAAATCCACAGAAACATTGTTTCAGTCAATAAAGTGATAAAATAATTTTATCTTCTCAGATCCTGGAACCTGTTCCCTTTATCTAGTCTGAACATATAAACTTGGCGATCTTGTCAACATACTTCAAAAACCATTCTCTGGATATATTTTGAAGAGAGATGAGTGTATGTTTCCCCCATGGATGAAGAAGCAAAAGGATTTCTGGGTGTTTTTTTTCCCCCCGGTATCTTGTTCACCAAGCTGCTGTTTGAAATTCAGAGAAGTTCAGTATGCTGACATTTTGTCATATTCCTAATTCGTATCAAAACCCTGAACTCTCCTGGAAAGTTGTATTCCAATTTACCTCAGAATGGATAGCTTTTTTTTTTAAGAAAAAGTGCAGGTAATAATACAATTAATCACTGAGTAATGCAACAATCATTTGCCCTAACCAATACTCCCTTTTTTAAAAAAAAAACATACTATTACCTCCCAGTCACACTACTCATTTACCATTAACCATCAGAATAAATCATACATAGGTCATGTTAAGTAGTATGTGCTCTGATAACTATTAGCGTTACCTATCTGAAACTAATAATCTCAGTTGTTACCATCTTAGTAACATACCATTAACTTGAGCCATTGTAGAATTTTGCTACATACTCACCAACCGAAGCGGTGAAAATATTCACATTCAATCTTTTAAATCTTTGATAAGCATAATAAAAAATAATGTATTTGAAATGAAAAGGAAAGCAAGCTTTCGTCTCAAAGATCAGCTTTGAAGAAATAAAGGCTACATATAAAGATGTTAAAATATTTTAGGCTTAGATGACCAGAACAGCCAGTAAACTGGGGACAGAGAGAATCAAGAAAAGCTGTGTCTCACTTAAGCTACAATGACGTCGCTAGAGATGCAGAGAAGAAACATTAGAAGAAGAAAGAGCAAGCAGTCTCATGCTACACTAAAAAATACTTACATTGAAGCTGAAGTACTTTTGTTAATTCAAGCAACATTTGCTGAAAAGGTGCTTATATCTTTTTGTTATGGGATTACTAAATTTGTTATTCTATTCCAATCAAAAATATACCATAGACACGTGAAGACATTTCTGTGCTTGTAAGATATCACTTGTTAGAATCACTTGATCAAGCAAAATATCAATTTTATAAAATGAGAATACAAGCAAAGGATTGATAATCTCTCCCACCACTTGTTTCTCCACCATTCCCCCTCTCCTATGCTATACAACTTTTAATAAAGAGATGACAGTTAAGAAAATGAAAATAAAGATACTCTTTATTATAATGCACAAATTTCCAATATAACTAGAATTTCAACCAATTCACTGAAAAAAGGGAGACAGACAGACACTTGTGCAGATCTTTGGTTCTCTTGTCAGAGTGGAACACATGCAAAAGTGATCAGCACAAGTTTTCAGATACTGCTTATCGATCAAATTAAGCAAATCTCAACAGGCACAGAAAAACAAGCAATGCTGCTGCCTACTATCTTGCTGTTACCTCTTTCTGCTCCCATCTGCTGTTGTACCAGTATTACAGAAATTAATTACTTTATCCTTACAGGTAGCCTCTGAAGCAAAGCCTATGAATATTACAAATACGCTCTTACTCTCTATCTCATTTTCACCTGACTTCACGTGGCTCTCTGTGCTTTTCTGAAGCAAGCTACCAGACCACTGTGACTTGCCTGAATGAGAAACTGAACTCCAAGGTCCTGGATCTCAGCTAGGGCACCTGGCTGGAGTAGTTTTCTCTGGAAAACAAGGTTTTCTCCACAGACCACTTACAATGAAGATTCTCAATGGCTTCAAAATATTTTGAAACAAGGCTCAAGATCTTTATGTGCGCTCCTGCAGGCACAACTGCGGCGTAATAATATGTTATTATAACATATGTACAGAAACCACAGCAATAAGTAAGAGGAGATCATGGGAAGGCTATGGAAATAAACAACATCGGTAGCTCCATCTGATTATATGCAATGCATTCCTCATTAAGAAATCTCAGTAAAATATTAAAAAGAACAATCTCAGTCTTTATGTTTGATTTAAAACTGGATAAATGCTCCATTTAAGAAAGGATTAAGATTCTTATGTCCTTTCATCTTTCTTCAACCTCGTACAGAAAATGTTTCAAATCATAAGATATAGATTTTAGGGGAGGGCAGAAAGGAAAGAGATATTTCACAACACTGCTACTACAGAAAAACTGGAAACAGATGGATCTTATATATTGGTTCAAAGTGACCACATTGATTATCAACTCGTTGCACAATTAACCACCCAACTTAGGAGAGCAGGATATTATCAGTCATCTATTTAATTTAATAAATGAGCATTTTAGAAGGAAAAACATGCTTGGTATCTTTCCGCTAGACTTGTTAAAATGGCTGTAAAGTTTGCTTTTTGAGTGAAATAGAAGAAAACATTACTGAAGCATTTACATGGGCCATCAACCTGCCTCACCAGACTTTCCAGCTTCTTTTATTGCGTTAGGGCATGGAAATACATCAGCTCTAATGAGAACCACTTTTCTTTTCAGCACACTCTGTTTTCCAACAACCTGTGAAGACTCTCTCAAAGTCAGAACCTCCTGAAAATGTATCATTACACATCCAATTTCTGACATATCCATACTTTGCAGTTAGCTCAGAAGATGTTAACTATAATACGTTTTGTACAGATACCTCCAACTCAAAGATAATAGAATAATATGATAAATAACAAGTGAAATTCTTCTCTAGGATTTACTGTTTTCAAGTGTGCTAGCATACACAATTAAAAAAAGTAATTAAAATCACTTACACATTTCCTAAATTCAATGCATAGAGTGACCCCTACTGGCCTGTTAGGCACCCCAGCAAAGATTCAAACTGACAAAAACCACCACTCCAAGAAGCGAACCTGAGCTTACAGAATGGCTAATGCTAATAACACAGCAGAGGCAAAAAACAGTGTTTTCTATGGACTTTTAAACATTCATTCTTCTTGTTATTATAAATAACAAAATAATCATGCTAATGGCTTGTAAAGAATGCTTATCATATACCAGTACCTACAGCCGAGAGCTACATTATTACGAAGACTTTCAATTTTTTCCAATAAATTTCTTAAAAAACACCCAGGAGAAACAAACTTCAGTCTACTAGATGTTTTAAATGAGAAAAATTTATACTTCCTGTACTTTCCCAATTAAACATGAATAGCAATTACGACAATAAGCCCCATGAATCTATCTGTGCTTGCTACTCTTTTATTTTATACATAAAAACCTAGGTCACATAAGTATCTAATTATTTGTCTAAATACTGTCTGCTTTAATACACAACTAACTAACTAACAAGACAGATAACCAATAAAGTGTCTGTAATACACACAGTATCACATAACATACTGTTTTATTAATTTAAACAATTAATGTTTTAGGAGAATCAGTTCAAGATCTTAACATGAATATGAGTATACTCACAGGTTAATAAAAGAAGAGGCTGTTTATCTGAAGTGCTGAATGTTCTCTTATTTTTTATAAATACATATATTGGACACACAAACACACACTTATGCGCGAAATCAGTACCCAACTAGGATCAACTACAGCTACAATCAGCAAACCTCATGCTAAGTGTGAATTTCTTTGACCATTGGGCATTTTAATAACACACATATGATTACAACGTAAACTGTGCAGAAGATTGACCAAACAAAATAAATCTTTGCCTCTGATTTCATTTCGGCCAGGATTAATTCCAAGAATCTAGTAAGAGAAAGCAGTGCTAATTCCCACTCCTGAAAGAAATCTTTGCTTAGAAAGCTTAAGCAATAGAAGTAGAAATCCACTCTTCTTTCTGCTTCAAAATCCCTGCAAATTAAAAGGAATATTCTGTAGTGACTGCAAGTTTCCACTCTGTCTAAACCAAGTCAGTCCATTATTGCTCAATATGTGCTAATACTGGGAGTTTACAAGACAACCCTCCTCCCAGCTGCTCAGGAGTAGCTGGAAGCCGGAGCAGAACCTGGACTTCAGAGCTTTTCAGTGGTCACCAGAAGGCTGGCCTACACCCTGCCTCTTACTTCTGACCAGTCGTTGAAGTTGTCAAAGCGAACAATTACAGCCAGAAGTTATTTTTAAAATGCATCCAACCAGTTTTAATTTAGCACACCAAATCCCTAGAGCCTTCAACAGGAGCTCAACATTTTATAGAGATTTTATTTTTGGGAGCCATATTTAAATATTTACAATGTTACACAAAGGAGAATAAAAGAAAAAAAAAAACAGTGACATACTATAAAACATTTAAGAAGCCTGTAACTTGGCTTTTCTTTTTTTAAAACTATACAGTGAACTCTACTATTGTTTTCACTGAAATACTGAGTACTGCAATATCCACTGTAAAAATATAAATTTAGACATTATTACGTCAAAAAAAAAAAAAAATACAACGAAAGTACACTGAGGTTAAAAGTCAAGCACTCCAGAGAATTCAGGGAATAATGTTGTCCATTGAAAAATTAATCAATCCCTTCAGGCTTAATGTCTCAAGAGATAATTAAAAACTTATTTCTCAAGATCTTGGCACTATTCAGTGAGCAAGTGTTCTAGCATTGTTGTAGTCGGTCTTGTTTATTTTTCTTCCCAGGTCTTGTAAGTGCCGTCTAAACACAGAACTGAACCAAACACCAAGCCGAGTGGTGCAATTGATCTGCTTGAGGATGCCATCCAGAGGGACCTTGACAGGCTTGAGGAGTGGATGCATGTGAACCTCATGAAGTTCAATAAGGTCAAGTGCGAGGTCCTGCACCTGAGTCAGGTCCAGGGAGGTGATTCTGCCCCTCTGCTCTGCTCTGGTGAGACCCCACCTGGAGTACTGTGTCCAGCTCTGGAGTCCTCAGCACAGGAAAGACACAGACCTGTTGGAGCAGGTCCAGAGAAGGGCCACAAAAATGATCAGACGGATGGAATACCTCTCCTGTAAGGACAGGTTGAGACAGTTGGGGTTGTTCAGGCTGGAGAAAAGAAGGCTCCTGGGAGACCTTATTGCTGCCTTTCAGTACTTAAAGGAGGTTTATAAGAAAGATGGGGACAGGCTTTTTGGTATGGCCTGTTGTGACAAGACAAGGGGTAATGATTTTAAACTAAAAGAGGGTAGACTCAGACCTAATATAAGCAAGAAATTTTTTTAGGACAAGGGTGGTGAAACACTGGAACAGGTTGCCCAGAGAAGTCGTGGTTGCCCCATCTTTGGAAGTGCTAGAGGTCAGGTTGGACCTAATCAGCAACCCGACGTAGTGAAGTATGTCCTTGCCCATGGCAGGGGGGTGGACTAGATGACTTTTTGAAGGTCCCTTCCAACCCAGATCATTCTATGACTATGCGGAAGGGGATTTTTTACAATTCCTAGTCTACACCAAGAGAAGAGCCCTAAGTCTATTAGGAACCTCAACTCCCTCTCTATGGTAGTAGAAAGTAACAGAATGCCAAAGCTATTGCCAAGCCAGCTTCAATACCAGACGTACTCTGACCAAACCACAGATTTTTATCTGTATTAGTTTCAAACCTCTGATCTCTGTACAGCAGTGCAAAGCCACACTGTGATTGCATGGGTGTATGAGCATATTTGGCTGACTTTGGCATTTCCACACTCAGCTCCTTCTCAGATCATGGTCTCATGGCACCTTGTCTCTTCTGCCCTGTGCTAGCAGCTGGGCAGTCCATGCCCACACTGAGCTCTCAGGTTAAAACCACTCATGAGGACATTAGTCAGTAATCAAAGTTAAATCTTCAGGGTTTAGGACAGAGGCACATCGCCATACTGCTGTACACCCAGTATTTTGCACCAACCCTTCTGTTTGATCATTTCTTTGGTGTTAAGGGCAAAAAGTTACATCTAAACATGAGCAATAAACTAATTACATATGTGAAGAATTAAGTGAAACTAAAATATCTGTGGGTGTCTCTTAAGAAGAAGAGAGGACTACAGTGGCAGGAGGCAGAGTACTATTGTACTGCCTTGCTCCTGCTATGTTCGTGACTTCTGGCAAAGTACATGGTCTGTGATGCAACGGAGCCCAAGAGAAAGAACATAGGAGGAAGCACACAAGAACTTATACTAAGAGTCATTGCATAATGCCTCCTGCATCAGGGCAGAGACCTGTGAACATGCATGGAAGATCAGGAAATGGAGATGACACTGATCTTTGAGCACTGAAGCACATACTGACAAGCAGCAGCTCATCCCACAAAGCTAAAAATATGTGCTTGACTAACTCATTAACCAAATGCAAGATTAGGTGACACCTACCGTCAGTTCTACTGATAAAAGCATGTAACTTGGCAAAAATGGTTGCCCTAAAAATCCCCCTGAAATACTATTTTAAAAAATATATTTATTTGATCAGCTTCTGAAAACATTTGGGAGTAAGTGGCACAAACTGCTTGGTCTTTGTTCAGTTATCTCTGTCATTAGTAAACTTGAAGAGCCTTCTAACTTTCCAAACTTGCACAGTCTACCTCCATGCCTCTTCAGATGAGATGGGACTGAGGTGGAATATGTCTGTGCTCTTCAGGTGTTGATTCTGGGAATGGCTCCTGCATAGCTTTCCCCTCCTATAAAAATGTGCCTGTCTCCTTTTTTAACAGACAGATGAGGACAAAGGGCTGGACTGGGGTTGGAGACCCAGAGCTCCAATCAGGACTCCTGTCACTCCTGTCCCTGTGCTGCTTTCTGCTAGCCACCGATCTAGCCACTTCTTAATAAGCTACTCAACTGGCAATTTCAGCATTTAGAAAGGTTTCATTTTATGGCAGATATACACAGGAAGAGGTGCACTGAGGTAAGTATGGCACTGAATTTTCACAGTTTCTTGACTAGCTTATAGAGGGTGATGTTGTCCCTAATGTCCTGCACCTCTCTTCATTGCTATGTATATTTACAGTTACGGAAACAGATCAGGGGGACCAATTCTGAAGTACTAAACAAGACATATACTGAACACAAATGCTTTACTGAATAATATTAGCAGTGTTTAAAAAAGGGGAAAAAAAATCTGATGTGACAAGTCCACTCCAAGCACTGCTGTCACCTCAAAATTTAAAGCTGGGAACAGAAAAGAATGATTATCTGCCAGGAAGACCTGGTAAAAGGCTCTCTTGAGCAAACTGATAAATGACGTTTCTTCTCCTGCATGCAGACACAGAGATGGAGCAGCTCATGATTGTTTCAGCAACTGTCCCACTGTGAGATGCTCCTACACTTCCCAGGAGAACACAGCTACTTCGGGTGAATTCTCAACAGTTTTAGAAAGCCACAGAATTTCTAAGTGATAAGAGGTTAGGGGATAGATATAGGTAAAAAATTTTTAAATAATGCAAAGGACGATTGCTGAGTGTCAAGAGACGCTCACAAAAAGAAGCTTGACTTTGCTGGGAGATGGCCAGCTGTGCTTCAGAATGTCCACAAAATTTGCTTACACAGTTTTTTCCGTACATTATACCTCAGTAGTGAATGACCTCAGGTCTGTACTGGATCTGTATTTCTGCGAGTTTCCTGGCTCACCCTGCTGCCCACAGGCAGGACCAACTATACTTCTTACTCTTAACAGAAACATCTAAGCTTCGTACAGACAAGAGTTTCCATACCCTGTTCCTAAAGGGTGTTCTGGTGCTGCAGTACCTTTGTTATTCAGCACCATTTCATAATTAGTCTTTCTTACTCCTGGTGGATAGGACAGAAAATTGCACAGCATAGGACTAGAGCATCTCCAATCCACAGAGTGATTGCCTCCTTTCTTTTTTTCAACAGCCTTTTAAGTTACTGAGGTTTGTTATGAAGTTCCTGCTCAGTGTTTTCTTTTCAATCTAAACAGCTCCTGGTGTATTTCATTCTTCACACTGATCCAGAGAGCAGTGTAACACACCATATTTCCTCCTACACTGTCTTCTCCTGTGGACACTTTTTCCCATACACTCACATGTTTCTTAGAATGCAGTACCTAAAACTGGACATGGTACTCCATGCTTACTATACACTCCTCATCATTGACCTCCTTTTTACATTCATTTTTCCTAACATGCATTTGCCTATTCTGCAACAGCATGACATGAGTGACATAGCCATCTTGTGACGCACGATAAACCCCAGACCCTTTCAGGAATATCTGTTACCTAATCTGTTGGATCTTACTCTGTGCTACCGATTATTTTTGACAAAATACAACACTTGGCACCAGTTCCTATTGACTTAGTACTCCATTTTCCTTTCTTGAATAATCTTTCCAATTCATCACAATTATTTTTAGTTCTATTCTTGTTTTCTAGCATGTTCACAATCACTTCCACCTCAGTGTTGATGGCAAATTTAATTAAGGACAGTCTTATGCTATTATCCAGGTTATTAAAACATCAACTCATACAAGACCTCAAGCAGACCCCTTTGCAATACAACCCAATAAATCCTTCCATTACTGACATATGCATGGGCTTCTATGTACCTGCATCAAACTATGTACAAACACGTGTGTGTGCATGCACGTCTATGTTCTGCCCCTATCTGAATACAAGGAGATTACACTGACTGCAATACTTAGTTGGGTTTTTGTTTGTTTGTTTGTTTAGTGGCAACTGATTTAGATTGCTTTCAGTACAAACAAAACTTGTGTGAACAGCATGCTTACTGGATTCAACTAACTTGTACTTTCCACAACAAACCACATTTTTTAACTAGGAAATAAGGCAGAGCTATTATACTGATGCATAACACGCTGCATACATGCATACATGTAAGCTAGCACATTGCAAAAGTCTACGTTGTTGTAAGAAGTCATCCTACAAAAAACTCCACCAAGAAATAAAAGCAAAACATACCTCAGAAGTTAGTTTGCATCAAGCTTAAAAATAAACTTTCCCTCTTTCTTTTTATGTGCAAGATTGAACAGTGAGTTCTGATCTAACGCAGAATTTCTCTAAGGAACTGTATAACACAACAGTATTTTTCTGAATATATTTAGAACAGAAAAGGAAAAAATGCAGGCTCATTTTAAAATTTTGCTTAGCTATGCAAAACTGCTAAGCAAATGTGGAAGCTACAGTGGGAAAGAAAGTGCAGACTTGCACAGACTTGCTAGCGGGGTGCTCAGAGTTACACTGCTGTCAAATTCCCTAGGTAAAACTAAGAAGAAATAGTTTGTGCTCAAGCATTTTTATAAATTCCTCAGAGATACCATAAATATTAATAAGAACATATTTTTAAAAAGTCTGTTAAATATTAAGGCATGCACATGTATGTTATACTAATGTACAACAGTACAACATTCAGTACAACAACTGAATAAAAATCTGCTCTTCCCACAGGATTCCCTAAAAAAATTCTTTTTTGGCTCTCCTGTGGAATTCTTGTTAACCCAAACTAACATGTTCAAAATAACAAGACTCAATGATCTGGCAGTTTTTAAGAACAGATTACTGACATGGTTTCGAATGTTTCTTAGATGAAATCACTAACATTAACACCTTCACATTAATCGATTGGTGTCAGCAGAATTCTGGAGAGCTATGCTGCAGGCTCCAACACCAAAGCAGTAATCAATTAAGGAAGTCAGCTGAAAAAAATGATGCAAAGATCAGAGTTGTCAATGGCAAAATAATCTCATCTCAGTGGTGTCAGAGTAAAAAAAATGCCACATATTTACTGCATTATGCAAGAAGACTATTCCAAACAAAGATTTAGCAATCCAATAATTGTCAATTAAAATCTATGAAGAAATTCTTCATGAATCTATATTCTAGACCATATTTATGTAATTTCATACAAGACACATTTCAGTATAAATTGTACAAGCTTCTTTTTTTTTTTACAGTATTAAAAAACATGCTAAAAAATCCAGTGATTTTATGTAGAGAGTACTAAAACTCCAAACAATTAATACAGAGTTAAACACCAAGAAAAAAATATATACAGTTTAGTTCCTGGAAATTAATTAAAATTTTTATATATCTTAAACACTTTCCTTTTTGAATAGGGAGAAACAAAGCCACTGATTTTTGGCTATATGTTTCATCTGCAAACAACTCTCCAGCACAAATAACACTGCTGTGTTGAGCTGCTACGTTCTTGAACCTGCTGAGTTAGCAAGGATCTCCACAGCAGGGTGTTGAGAAGGAGAGCGTTAAATACCACTCAAAATAGGGTTCTCGTTTCTCCATACTCTTTGTTTGGCTATCACCATCATGAGGGCCTCTACCATGCTACATGCCATAGAAAGCTACCTGACACAATCTGTAGTGCATTCTTTACCTTCCACAAGCAAACCATCAGAATCTATTAAAATTACTTTACGCTGATAGCACTAGAGACATGACAAATCACAGGCCAAGAGTCAGATACCAAAGAATGTGTCTCAGGGCGTTGGGGCCAGGCCCATTTGCAAGCAAATGATATTGTGTGAAGCTGGCATGCTCAGTGCATGACAAACTGATGCAATTTCAGTACTGTCGGAGAAGCTGGGTGAGATTTCTCTGATGCTGGCTACGGTTAGTGTACAGAATTGTGCAGAGTTCCCAGATTTGAATCACTTGGGGCCTGAGAGGGCTTCACTTGACAAGCCACAAATAATTACACTACACTCTTTCTATTGTACTCTATTATTTTGCCTCTTATCTCTAGGCTTTGAGCACTCATGAACAAGCAAGGTCGCTTCTATTTTGACCATGATGCAACAAAACATTGTTCTTTTGTGATATGATAAATAAAACACAGCCCTGCAGACTAAACATTTTTATCAGGTCCATTTTCCACTTTTTTAAGCAACAACAACTTTCGGATCTTGTTAGAAGAGTAGAGGCTGGAAATAACCATGCAGGCAAGTTCATGAGCTTTTCACTTAGGAGTGTGATACAGCTATCTCGTTATTGTAAAAACTCATTTGAGAAATGGGGCATTAAGTTCTTAGCCCGTAAGAGATAACAGTTTTATCTGTGATTACTTTAAGCAGGTTTTTACCCCCTTTCAAATCTGAAATTTTTGACAATTTAGTTTGCAAGTAGCAAAAAATAGTTTTGAATGTGCAGCATGATGCCAGTTCTTTCCCAGATAGCAAATGCACTTCAAAGCTAAAGTAACTGCATTGTGTGTATCAGTTCATAAAATACGCCATTTAAACACCTACACAGTTAGGAAAGTTTTGCGTTGGTGGTATTATTCTGGCCAATGAATTTAAAAAGAGTAATGACATTCATCACATTCACAGGCAAAAGGAAAAGCAGTGGCTTTCATGGTTTCAGGAACTAACTCTTAGTCATCTTTTCTTAGTTCACAGAACAATTTCTTCTTTCAGAAGATATTCCCTTCTTTCTCCCATCGTTTAGGCAAAATTTTTAATTTAGAGTTCCATATTACAAAACAGATGGTACTGGGTTTTTCAGCCTTAAAAGTATGTTCAGAGGTTTTCTAAAGCTGCAATTTAGATACAAGTCATCTAGTAGTACAGGAAACATTAAAATATGAAGACTAAATGCACGTAGAGAAAAAAATGATTCTACCAAGTACCTTAAAATTGTTTCTGATTCCCATTAAGGTATCCTCCTTATGTTTATTTTCCAGATAATTACATAGTAGCAAGTAGGCACTCACAGGTGAAGAGAAAATGTTACAGCACTTTTTAGCTGTAAGTGCTGAACTTGGAGTATACTCTCCTCCTTTGTCTCTAATTCAGGCCAACATAAGGATTGTCTTGTTTGAAAGGAGGCAATTACTATCCTCAATAACACTCCTAATAAGTTCTTACCAAGTTGTTTTAAAACACATCTAAGAATGTTCTTTCCCTCTTCCCAACTGGTACTAAGAATTTATGGCAAAACCTGGAAGTCTGACATCGTAACATTTCTGCCAAGGGAAGGTAAAACCAGAACTACTAAAGCAACAGATTTTGATATAGAGGAGAAATATGGAAAGCAATGTTTTTTAAAAAAAACCCAACATACTCAGCCGTACTTCAGAATCTACTTAAGCTTACTAATCTCTGTGCCAAGCAGGAATTTTTAAAACATACAGAGGAAATAGTGCAAAGATTGTACTCCTACCAATCATACATCCTCATCCACATCCACATCCTGAGTACTCAGCAAAAGGAAAGGCCTCTGACATTTTCTATTCAATACCAAAAATAGAATTTTTCAGTTTTTACTGACTTTTTATGCTCCCTCACTACAAGATAAAAGCAGAAGCTAGCTCTTTGGAGCTTTTAGAAGGAGAATGGATCCTTAATTAAAATTTAGCTTTTAAATGTTCTCTAGCTCGCTTTTAAGAATGGGGCTTTTTGAAGTTTCATGTAGTCTATGTCATTATGGGACATAATTTTTCTTAGAATTTGGAAGAAAGCAGAAATGCAACAGACTAATATATTTTCTGATTCTATAACGTCACAGCATTTAACTCTAAATTTGGGTTACATTTTTTTCCCGAATATACATTTCTTCACATTTTTCAAGCAAAGTTAATATTTTTATAACATTCCCTAACATTATTATAAATCCATTAATCCATTAATTTATGATTAAACTGAAGACACATTCCTTATGTTTCCACATCTTAAACGAACAAGAACATTAGATTGCAATTACCATCACAGCTTGACTGCAAGGAAGACTCATGACCAGGGAGCCCTATTCCTGGAAGGAGCTTGATTACTAAGTAGAGAGTACAGAAGGGAATCTATATGCAAAGAAACAGAGTCCTGTGCAACACCAGAAGTAAAGACAGTTAGCTGCAGTACATATGGTCACTTCTCATAAAAGCAGTTCGTTCTAATCAATACAAACTTGCTGCTGAACAATTGATTGTTTCACCACATAATCAAGATTCTTTGTTTATCTTTATGTAAAAGATGATAGGAAAGCTTTAGATTTCATTATTTTCCAATTTGGACATACTGCAGCACATGAATACCTTCTGCCCTGGTATAAAAAGGGAATCCATTTTTAAAAAGTGAATCAATTACAGGAGGAGACAAGGAATATAAAAAAATAATAAGAATGAAGATTGGTAATTCTTATCTCACAGTTTTCAAGGTAAACTAGTGGAAGAAAAGACTTTCACTGAAGTTTTATACCATTTTCACTATATTAAAGAATTAAGTAGCCAAACAATAATAATACTGTTTCAGATTGACATTACTTTTCACAGCATCTCATCAGGCAAACAACTATTACCAAGCGTAAGCAACACCTTTCAAGAGTGATTTTTTAAACTCTGTGTACCTTGTACACAATTCAGCAACTGTCATCTAGATGCCCTGGTCTTAACTGGGACCCACAAACACTGTGATATACAAATAAGTAATATATTAAATGGAAGATGCAGTGGAAGTTTGGCTGTCATTTCTTATGAATTACTTGCTCTAGCTACACTGGTGGCAGCTTCAACATCCAAAAGCATCTTCTCAGATTTCCTATTTCTATGTTTTTAGAACTGAAGGTTGTTTTGAACAGGAGGTGGAGCTCTCACTGCACCAGCAGAGGAGGAATGAGAGGTAACATACTTTTTTTGGTACCTGGAATGGAGATGGTGGTCCTTTCTCATGGTAGGCTCTTTCTGTCCTGTCTTGTATCAGTGCCTGAAAGTATCCAAGCATTACTGTTGTGCCCCAAATACTTTGTTTTAAAGAAAACCAACAACCACATAACGTTCATTGGTTTATGAAATGTGAAATGTTTATAACATGATATATAAGGTTGGAAAAATAAGTAAAAATAAGACTGTTCCCAGAGAGTATCCATGTTCTAGCTACAAGATCTTTATCATCAGGACATCTAAGAACAAATAGTTTGTTAACAGACTACGTACACTTCTCCTTTCATTTCCCATTAAAAATAAAACGCCACTTTCAAAGGGAATAATGACACTTCTGCTTTGACATCAAAATCCCCTTCTAGAATGCTCTACAAAATGCTATTTTGGTCCTCCCCATGCCACATAAAGTCCAGACTTACAGAAAACTGAAAATGAAAAGTTGATACAAGTCGTCATGTAATTCTTGTAAACAGGAGCAACAACGCTTGCTTACAATAAGAGTATTCAAAATGCAGTAGCTGGAAAGCTTCCATTAGCACACTACCATGGTGCATACCTAACGTAAGTAGGTCCACTGTACTCAAATGTAGCACTGAAGTTCTGACACCAAGTGCTCTGCCATGCAAGCCTGCCTTCTCAATGTCTCCTCATTGCCAGGGCATCAGAAAGACCTTTCTCCACCTCGGCAAAGCCGGCTGGAGACTGACTAAGCTTTGTCTTCAGTGGCCTATTGTGTAAGAAACACAATTAGGTCACTAAGCTGCAGTATAAAGTCCCATTGATTTCTTTCCTATTTCTTGTGAATTCAAAGATAGTAATTACAAGAACCACTAAGATTTACATATATTCAGCCTCCCTAAAAGTAATCCTTTAAATTCCTCCATACAAAAAATTCAAGAAGGAACTTAAAAAGAGAGACAGTTAAGGCCGAGAAGAATGCATTCGTGTAAACCAGCAGCACAGACAACATTCCTCATAAAGCCTGCAAAAATTAAAATCTATAAATGGGTGGGTATCTGGTGGTATTTTCCAATGGATAAGTTTGAATTGTGATACTTTGAAGAACTGTCCTTTAAAGTTTTCAGTTACTCTAAAAATAAATACCTATTATGAGAAGACCAATGAAAATATGCTTTACAGTAACTAAAAAAAAAAAAAAAAACAAACAAACAAGAGAGCTCTATTACATCTTCCCTCATGTTGTGTTTTAAAGTCTGGTGTCTTCTCACTCCTGGGAGGTAAAGAATGTACATATGCTTAACACTATCTTTGTTAACAAGATTTTACAAGTATCACGACTTGATGCTATATGGACAGAAAACACCAGCAGGAACAGTTAAGCATGAATCCCTCTGATTAAATAATTCCATTGGTAGCATCATACTATAAACAAAGTTTTGCCACTATCGCCTCTCAAAGATTCAATGGAATTCAAATATATCTTTATCGTGATGCATGTTTGAATGCTCTGCTACCCCATATCTTTCTGAAAATGTAACTTCCTCATCAAAACCACAAATCTACAAATCAGTAGATCTTGGGAGAGAACTGGGTAACGGATGTTTTACAGTTATGGTTTACTGACAGAAAATGTCAACTTTTGGTCTTTCAGATGGTAAATTGATATAGGTAATCAAGCTGTTGCTTCTTTATCTTACTGCTGAACTCCCCTCAGGAATACATCAAAAGTGATTTCTTGCTCAGAGGAATCTTACATGGTCCTTTCCACTAGGATTTCATGACTGTGAATCAGGGGGCTTTGAGCAATTGCACAACAATTAGAGATCACTGCAGCTATACGTCTCTGTCTAATCTGTCCACACCTCAAAGCAGATTAAACACACAAAAAAAATCAGCTTTAGCTGATTATTATGTATACATTCAGTCAGTTTTTCATTTTGGTTTTACCTTTTTCGAGTTTCTGCCTCCATTTGCACTGCAAAATTCTCTCTTACTTTATATTCTTCAAGTTTCCACTGCATACCAAGTGGTCAGTTTCATATCACTGACTTACAAGTCTGTCAACAGAAAAACTGACTAGAGGAAAGAAATTTAATCATCACTGTTGACAAATGCACATATTAATAATTAAAAAAAAATAAAATTCAATAACAGCAATGTTTGGCCTAAATTATCAGGTCTATTTCTTCCACTAATACATGCTTCTTCATTGGAACTGAAAAAAAACCAATTGTCAAGGTAACATTTTTCTGACATTACAGAATCACCGACATCTGTCAAATTATCTTTATCCTCTTCATCTTCCCATGTAGAATAGAGAAGAATCTGTACAGACCTACTCTGACTCCCCTGTGGAATAACCAGGACAACTAAAAATTCTCTATGAAGACACTTAAGACAATAAAAAAGGCTAATTGACCTAACATCTATATTTCTGTTTAACTTCCTTGAATTTAGAGTGGCTGGTCTGTCACTGAATTTCAATAGAACTTGTTCCACAAGGTAACACGTGGTGGATTTGTACAAGCCAGACGGGTAAGCAAGAAGTCTTTATACTGGCAGATTTCATACTGAAGGCATACAGAGCAGAGCCTGTTCAGCGTTTTTAAAACCATCATGTTCACACAGTCTAGAGATGCAGTGAAAGGGTCAGAATAGTAGTACTTGAAAGTGTTTTTACATAAACTCATTCACACAATCACTCCCTACATGCTTTATAACTACAGTATTTATAAATATTCCCCCTTTATCTTTCACGCTTATCACTTGCTACTGTGGCTTACTCTTAGGCTTCGTATGGAAGAACATCTAGGAAAGAAAGAATCTTTTTGACTCTGTGCACGTTTACTTTTACAGTAAAGAATGCTGAAATACATAAGCTGTACCAGACTTTAAGCTCTTGTATTTTTATACTTCCATAAACAAGAGTATAGCCTAGTAATTAAGCTGCTGCTTCTACAGAGGTAAAGTCTACAGAGTTTCAAAAAATCCACAGTACTTTAGGATCTTACATGTCATATCTTACTTCCACAACATTTGCAACTCCAGGAGCAATTTGGGGAGTAGTATTGGAAGTGTTAATTAAAAACGTAGTAAGCACATGTGTCAGTCAAGTATGCCCTCTGCTCTACAACACATTTAAATGTATGTCACCTTGACCTGCAATATACCACTGTAAAATTTTTTTGGTCAATGTAAGTCAAATGTGCACTAATTTATTCAGTAAGTTTCCTAGCATCTGAATCAACATTAGAAATCTAACTTGTATTTATTATTCTGTTATTGACAAAGGGAGCATATTTAAATGATAACAAGAACACATGGGTGTCATTTCGAAGTTGAATTGTTCCCTAGGGACATCCTTAGTAAGCGTCTACATTTAAAGGTCATTCACTGCCAAATTATGAACAACTGTTGCATTCATTAGCACAGGCTCAATAGTTTGGAAGCTAGTGTCATCAATTTAAACTGACAATGAAATTTAATTGTCCACAAGGAAAACAGACATTTTCCTTATTCTGTGTTTAACCATTTTATGTATACCCCAAACAGAACTGGAACAAGTGCAAATTTATTCTATATTTGCTGGGGAGATGGTGGTGGTGGAAAAAAAGGCTTTCAAGGTTTTGTATCAGAGGAGAAATGCTTTAGTAAAGCTGAGCTCCTGAAAAAAAGACTGAAAGAGCATGTTTCCCATTTACTTTGTTGGCAGAGCTCTATCTCAAGTGTTGCATTATAGACTTTTCCCTCATTTTTCTTTCTAATCTTTTCTTTGCCTAAGCTGAACTTCCACTGGGCAAGACCCCACCCTTTCTATTTCTTAATTTCTCTGTGGTTTTCCCTT
>KZ505711.1:1145398-1165206 GCA_002844005.1 Limosa lapponica baueri
AAAACTATCATTTACTTGGACAAAATTATACATGCCTCAAATCTTCCCACTTCTTTGCGAATGGTTTTGGAGATCTGTTCAAAATCTTTTTCCCCTTGCTGAACTTTTGTCTCCCACTGGCAAAGGAAAGACATGAGGAGATAAGACTTTGTGTTGTCCATTCAGTCTATCAGTATCTGAACTTTTTTAGTATATTAGTGATAGTCAACCAAGAGCTGAAAAGGACTTATGTGGTTTTTTTGGCATACTTAATGGCAAGTTTTACAATAACAATTTCAAAGGAACAATTTGTACAATAGGATGTCATCAGATCAGTTAAAACAACAGTATCTCTAAGATAATGCTATTTATAATTAATGCTATTTGTAGATTAAAATTAAAAACATCTTAGTATTGCCATTAAAAAACACTTCATAACATTTTTTAAATATTCTTTGGAAAAGAAGAAGGATCCCTAAAGCTTTATCTGCTGCTCTGTTTACAAACACTGCTGTAAAACAATCTAAACTTGTATGCTTTCTGTGACTACTTGTCCAATCAAGTGTGGAAGAGTCTCAACAGTTAGTTCCCTATACCTTCCTAATCCCAGAAGAGAAGATTAAATCTTCATCTCTGCCTATGGCCAAGTATATGATTATCTCCATCATATATCCATTGCAGATGATGAGCTACTGAGGATGTGTTCACTGGCTCTCCAGTCAGAATGCATGTTGCTTAGGCAATCCAAAGCACATGCTTTCTTATCCACTGGGAAAAGTTTTCAGAGAAAGCAGGAGTATAAAAGTTACTGCAGGTAAGAAGACCACAGAAGGAAAATTCAGAGAAACTGATGTTGCTTGTGGGGGGTTGCCATATAGGGAGTGTGGCATTATGTAACAATACATGACAGTAGGTTATGTTTCTCCTTAGTTTATGGGTAAATGCATCCAACTACACAGTAAGAGATTGTCATAATCTACATTACCTTATAACTGCTTTTACACACCTGTTCTATTGTTAAATTTAAACTAGCTGTGTAGATATATTGTGAAAAAAAAAAAGCTATCAGCCTTGCACTTCAGATACATTCAGACTAATAGATACTTAAAATGCAACTGTATCTGTTCATCTCAACATATGAACAGAGGCATGGGAGTCAATACATCCACTAACACTTATCTTCCACAGAAAAAGGCAGCAGGGAAGCTACATTCTTCAGTAGAGCATATTCCTGCTAGCAATCCACTGGTGCTATTTATTCACAAAAGCATTTTGTGGTGCAATGTCAAGTTGCTATTGTGATATGAGATCAACATCATGTATGTTCCAATGAATACCTACATATTTATACTTTTGGTCCCTTAGTGCCTTTTCAGATATACATTATGAAGCTATAAGTCATTATAGGATGGTATAAGTCATTATAGGATGTCCTTCACATAAGAACAGCCTGAAGAGTTATCTAATAACTGAAACATTACAAAACTCAGCCAAGGAAAAGGTAGATTAAGACTGCTTGTGCCTTCCTACCACAGCAAGCAGAGGTACCTGAGACTTCAGTGAAAGCCTCTGTAGGACTAATGGATCCAACATCCAAGTCGCATCATGCCCAAATGCCAGGTCCTATACAAATTATCCCTGGATAACAGTCTGTCATCTTTCAGCTTCTGACAAGGAGAAACTTCTCCTTATTCAATAATGAATTTCTGGGACTGTTCTTTGGACTTTTATCTGCAAAAAGCAACTGAGTCATGGATGAAGCTCAAGCTATGTAGGCTTCCGCTTTGCAATTTCTCTGCCAGAAATTCAGCAACTCTGGACATATTCCAATGGCAGCAATAACTTTTGATCAGCACATTCAAATTGTGGGTTTACTAACAACCTTCTCTAATCATCCAATAAAGGAGGAAAAATAAATCCTTCAGGAACAAGTAATTAATTCTTTCAATATTGTGACTGAGAGAGGATCACTGAGTATTTCCTACTACTTCCAGGACTCAGGAAGGACAAGGAGTTCCAGCTCACTTGTATCATGATGGGTGACATCAAGAGAGGCAACCACACAAGTGTGTCACGCAAGAGTGACACTAAGTTTTCCCAGTAAACAAAGGCCTTTTTTAAGAAAAAGAAAGCCAAGTTAATGAGTAACTTCAACACTGTATGCAGAATACATCGAAGGGCAGAAAGAACAAAGCAGCATGTGGTTAGTGACCAATGAGGAAGCCAAACAAAGTAACTGCATAAGAGAGCTTGAAATCTGCAATGATGTTCTCCCATTATTTAATGGGAGAATACTGGTGCATAATTAGAATGCAATAATGTTAAATAATTAAGTTGTCCTACCTCTTCAATTTCCTTAGTGAAGCATGACAGAAAAAGTGTATAAATTATGACACTTCAACATGTTAGATTTATTTTTACTGATATTACACCATATATACATACACATATATATGGGTAGATATGCTGCATAGTTAAGCAAAACATGGCAACAGTTCTCCATTAGACATCTTAGCTGGATTTTAGCTTTAGAAGCCAAGAGATGCTCCTCTGCCTACCCAAGTGATCTGTTAACACCTAAAAGCATTATTTAACTTGTTCATATTCCCCTCCTCCCCTCTCCCAGACTCTGTAGAGACAGTAGTAACTGCCTTACAGATCTTACAATGAGTAACAATTGCACATATTTAATATTTCAAATAAATTCACTTTAACAATTTCAGTAAATATGGAAAAAAGAAAATGAGTACATGATTTGTAAATAAAAATGCTATAGAGTAGTGCATTAATGCAGAATGAATGAGTTAATGCAGAAAGTCTGGCCTCCAAAATAACATTTGATAACATTACCTCTTTTATCTCATCTTTAGCTTGCTGCAATTTATCAGGTTTGTTGGCAAGTTGGAGCTTTGCTTCAGCTTCACGTTTTTTTTGTAAAGTGACCTGAGCATCTTGCCACTTCTGCCAGCATTTCATTCGATGATCAAATACACCCTTGCAAGGACAAACAAATTTATTAAACAACTGGAATTGTTAGAGCTATCTAAATTCCTAGTAGGGAAAGGTAATTCTGGATAAAACTGGAACAAGTATACTCAAAGAAACCTCACTGTCTCTACCATGCCTTCTTGCATTTCATATGACGGCATGCTTGCACAGCTCAGTACCTTCCACAAAGAGCACAGTACTCAAGAAGACTTTTCAGAGCAGACACATTTGTGCCCCAAACCATTTTACGTTTCTCATTCCATCAAAAGACTACCAAAAGAACCCCTACAAAGTGGCTCTGATGCAGATTCTAGTGCACGCGTCTGGATTACATGCTTATTCAGCAATACATTTTTAGCAATGGACTAAGGTAGCAGAATCAAAGTACACATAGTAAAAAAAAAAAAAAAAGAAAATAAACAGTAAAATATATACTGCCAAAAACCTGGCAAGTTCAAAATATTTCTGGACAAAATTTATAGGTACCCCTTCCCACATCAAAACCTAATTATGCTGTGCAGCATGGCTTACACTAAAATTGAATCTTTTCTTTAATGAGATGGAGATCCACAAATTGTATTTGTTTCTCATTTACAGAAACTATTGGCTATCTACCAAATATGGCCAAATTATGTTCTCAAAAATTTATGAGAATACTGTAAAAAGTAATAGCCTGAAAGAAACAAGTACAGTATGCTTAGACACAGCAGTGTACAGTGTCCCCAAATACTGTGCACAACTAGTACTGCTCGAAGTAGATGTTCACCATTTACATTTTGGCTGGATCTTATTAATCCATTTCCATTCTTGATCACAACTCTTTTTATCATTGGAATAACTGATCATGGATGCATTCATTTTACTCAGCTAGGACTTCAGGCAGAAACTTAGTCTTGTGTTACAACATGTGCATGTGCACACATTCATTTACCCTAAATGCACAAGATGAGGAATGTGACTTTAAACACAAAAATCAGTATTTTTCCTAGCAGTACTCACTTTCACTGCAGCAATGAGACGAATGTAATCACCGAGCAGTTCTGAGAACACATAGAAATCAGCAAAAGCTTGCTCTTGATGCAATTGATCTATCTTCTCTTCAACCTCTGCAAGCTGAGACAAAGCTCTAGATAGAGCAGTGTGGTCCTCAGAGTTACCTAACATGGCAGCACTTTTAGCAAAAGCAGCTGTGTTGGCTGAAAGCTCTGAAATACAGGAGTAATGTTTAGTACAATGTAGTTAATTTCTTACATTACTCTGCAGCATACATCAGTGGAGCAGAGACCTCTGCCCTATTTCAAACCTAATTTCACCAACTGAAAAATACAAGCTGTATTTCCTAAAGCTCATGATAAAATACAAAAGGAGATGACAATGAAACCACATTTAGGAGAAAAACTCCTGCACCAAAAAACCTCCCCATCAGTAAATACTCTCTTAAGCTTGCTAATGTCGTGCCCACTCCGTCTAGCAGAAGACATGGAAAATACTGTCACTTTGGTATTATCCAACTGCCTAGTTCAGAAAAAATGCAAGCCCACAGCCAAGTCATCCACAGCGCCAATTCAAAACAATTTTAACAGGTCTATAGCACAGTTGTTCCATACAGTTCAGAGTGGAAAAAAAATAATCACCTGCTTCACGAAACCACCCCTCCCATGATTGGAATTTATTTCTGTTGGACTGTTTTATTGACTCTATAATGTATACAGTAATACTGCAATGTATTGTCACATTCTGACAAGCTCTAAAAGAAAAACAACCACAAAACAACATGCCAGTATGGCTGGCAACTACAAAGGTGAAGTTTTTAGCTTATTTATTAACAAATACTGTGACCATTGTCTCATCAAATCCCATGTAAGTCATCCTGTACAAAGTTAAGTCCTATAAAGGACCTTTGAACAAATGTTAATCCAAACTACTTCAGTATTAAAAGAGCACGCTTGTTTGTAAATCTGCTGCTTCTGTGGAATCATCAGAACGTGAGAAATATTTGTAGAAGCAAAATGTCTTTAGATATTTAAAACCCTTAAAATACAAGCACAACTGTTTTTACAAAAATAAATGCTTCTTCAAATCTATGACCAGGTGTCAAATCAACAGTAAAAACCCACTTCGATTTTCCATTACTTCTTAAAATATTCTTGAGTTTTGAGGATATCTGGCCAAAGATTTTTTTATTACAGAGAGTAATTCCCGGTAGTTACGAGAAAGCAACTTGTGACATTTTCACATACTTTTAAACTATAAAGCTGAAAGGTGACCTCATGTTTTAACATAATATAGTAGTGTCAGAAGGCACATATATGGTCTTCTTTTAACTAGAAATCAAAGTTCTGGTGTTTGTTTTTTAAAATCATCTGACAGAACGCAATCTTCAAATAAAGACTAAAATATAAATAATTTATTATATAAAATATAAACTGACGAGATTTGCTTCTTTCTAAAAATAAGTAAACCAAAAGCTGATATTCTGAGATCACTTATCGTTTCAGGTAAGTTTACCTTAACAGTAGGTTGATGATGTAGCATTATGTGAACCAAATTAAGAACAGTAAATTCCTGTTTAAGATAACAGGAACTGTTATCAGTTCAGTTAAGATAACTGAACCAAAATATGTTTAAATGGATTTATGCAGCCACTTTTTATTCAGAAGGAAATGACTCTTGCCATGAGACCTAGACATACATTTATGGATGTCTACTGTAGTAGAATCACTTGCTAGATATGGTACTGAATCTCTGCAAGAAAAAAAATTATGCTAAATCAATAGAGTAACTTTAAGAATGATAGATATGGTGGTTAAAATTAAGATTAAAAAATGGTATACAAAAAAACTACAGTAGTTTAAATGAAAAGGTACAAATAGAAGATTTCTGCATTAAAATATAATGTATTAATCTATTAATTAATTAGTTAAGAGCTCTAACATACTAAGCTCGTTTCATCACTATTTTCTAGAGGTCTAAGCGCTTCAGCTCATGAAGCCACGTAGAAGTAAAGTTACCTTTTCTGTGGCAGACTAATGCTTCAACACTGGCATGAAGTTTCCTAAGTTGCTGATCCAGATTCTCAAATTGCTGCTGTTTTTCTTCAAACCACTGACAAAAGATGAAAGAGTCAAGCATTACAAATTAGATTACCAGCAACATTTCTGGTTTTAAAGAAGCAAATTATCCATATACTGCCAGGGTGGTCAACTGATACAGCTAAGAATTCAAGCCAATAAGCAAATTAATAACCCATTTTCTACTTCTACAGCTTTAAAATGCAATTGTGGAGATTCATTAATTTGACTCATTATTCAAGTAAAAAAAAATAAAATCAGCTCTTACTGCATCTGATTCATTCATCTTGATTGTCATTTTGTTGACAGCGTCGGCAGCCTTGTTCACCATCCTCAATATTCCTGCTCCACTCAGAGCCTGGGTGTTAACCGCTCTCGGCAGCTGGAATTGAATGACAAATAAGGGCAAACAGACTGGTTAAAAGGATGGAGGTTTAACTGGGCACAAAGGGGAAAGAAAAGGATATAGTGTTTTCTTTACTCCTATGTGTTTCAATATAGTGGAATCTAATTTCTCAGATTTACTACTTTTACATTCTCAAGAGGAAAACTTAAAAATATAGACTATTTACTTTTCTTCTACATCTTTACATCTAAATGGAACAAACAACCCACTTGTCCAAAGTTATTATGAACTAGCCAAAGGTCCTAACTAGCCACCTATATACTACAGAGAACAAACTGCCACTACAGGAACAGAAAAGCATAGATATGCAACAAATTAGAGGAAAGAAATTCTGTAAAACATTTAATTATAATGCAAGATTTGCACTGCATGCTGATTATAAAAGGTTGATATCTCTTTGCTTTTCAATATAGGCCAGATTTCAAAACCTACCTCATGCATATCAACAGAACTGTGTATTTGCTTAGGTACTGAGAAATCCTCAGGGGTAAGTTAACAAACTTCAAATTTAATTGATATTATTATTCAGGCTAGTCTGAATATGCCATACAAGGTGGCCCCTATGTCAGACCATTTACCCTTCATGTGATGTTTTGTCTGTCAGCAGCATAGACAAATCCACTCTAAGTTATCTGTCAATGATGCTTTTGTCAGTAGTGAGGTCTCTGTGACTTATTAGCATAACTAAGATATTGACATTGACCAAAAGACAGTTCAGTATTACAGTGAATCCACTACGCACATTTATAAAGAGATATTATGTATCTTTAACAATATATTTAATATTGTGAAAGGTGCCAGACGGATAGCATGGGTGACTCATGTCCCCTGTTCACAAAACATCTCGCCTGGCTAGCAGCACTGCTAGCATTTTCACATTATTCTACGAATACACCTAAAATTGGACCCCTAGAAGCAAGATAGCTGCTTCCAAGCCAGTTTAATTCTTGATCTTACTTAACAATCAGTAGCATCAATTATGAATCTTCACCACGTATGATACTTTCACATGAGCTTCGTTCACTCAGAACTGGACAGAGCAACATGCTTGAGAAGTCACCGAACGGCAAATAGCTTTTGGTCACTACCACTCTAAATGTTATCAGGGGCAGAAGCACACCATTACCTAAGTAGTCTCTGCCATTCTGTCCCATGAAGGGTACAATCCGATTTGATTTCATATGAATTTAGGGGATTAGGTCTCAATACGAACAGAATATATTGCTTTGTAGGTTACTGTATCTAGAAACAAATAGAAGAACTTGAAAGAACTTAAAATACCTCAGAACTTTCCAAGAATTGTCTTAAATCTGGATCCTGTAACAAGGTTGGGTGTTTTACTGTTCGTTGTAGATACCTACGATTTTAAAAATTAAAATGTTAGATAACAAAACAGAGTTAATGTCCCTGACAGCATTGAAAATGGTCCTTCATCTAAATGGGTACAACACAGCACAGAACCTCCCTCATTATCTAACCGGGCTTGAACACTCTTAAAAAGTCACCTCTAAAGGGTCAGATGACAGTTGAGTCTTCATGCCCCTTCAATCCTTTGCCTCTCTGCTGACTGTTCAAACCATATTTATGCATTCCATCACCTTCCTCCAACAAACACTTTGGCTAAGCCCTACACAAAGTTAAAAGCCAGGACCACTAAGCTGTTGAAACATTCACTGAAGCCCTACTCCAGTAAGGCTGCCACAAAATCTGAAACTTCTGACCAAAAGTAATTGCAGCCCCAGGTACTCCATACCACAACGTAACACACCAAAGGCATGGGCAGTGGTTTCCAACATTTTGTTTACACCAGAAACTCCTTAAGATAGGACCTGCCATAATGTATGTTGCACAATGGTAAAATATTAGACCTCGTATCTTCAACTGGTGAGTGAAGTCCTTGCCCTCTAATAACAGCCAATTTGTGCCAGATTAAAATAGATGAGCTCATTTCAACATTCTTGTACAGTGCAGTGGACAGGCTTTTTGTTAGAGATGATTCTGACTGACTTATTTTAGAATTAAAAGAAATCTTGAAAGCGAGTTGATTATGTTCTAAGTATGAACAATTTACTTGCTTGCTAGACTAAAGCCCTCAATCCATATTAGTTTTAAAGGACTCATCCACCCCCCGCCCCAAAAAAAATAAAAACATCAGAGCAACTCCTTCCCTTTGCAATTTTTTGTGTATCTGCTTAGATCTAAAAACTGTTGATTGAACAAATATGGGTTGAAGAGAGAAATTTCAACAGTATTCTTCCCCTAAAAACTGCTGCAAGTTTGTCACAACTGATTTTAACATTACATATTAACGTGTGATGCTTACATGAACGCTCATAGAAATCTAGTACCTCAAAAGATCATGGGAATATAAGAAAGTATGTGATACTGCAAATTAAGATGCAGTGACAGAATACTATCAAGAGCACACTCTACTTGTTGCAAAGCTTTGGTTTTGCTCAAGCCTCAATAGTGATGTACCAAAACAGCACTGTTACATTCACAAGTTTTTTAGACACTGTCCTAGAAAGTGATGTGGACTGGGACTTTTAACTGAAAGTCTGAGTGTGTTGATATTGTAAATGTAATGCATTTTTTCCATCCTTTATGGTCACCAGATCCTTATTTTTCTTCCTAAAGAAGATAAGGGTTGCAATGAAGCTATTTTATACATTAGATTGCTCAGCTTTTCCTTCCCTGTTCTATACTCAGTAGCAAGTACGAGTTGATGTGGCAAGCAGCCAAAAAGATTTTTCTTTAGAAATTTACTGCTAGAGAATAGTCTTTACTTCAAGGGAGCCTTCTAACATTTTCACTGGAGACAACTGGCAATGTGCTTGAGGACATCTGGCAGGCATAGTATATAAGTTCACTATTCTAGGGCATAAATTTTAGTGAACCCCACCAACAGGGTATATTGCTTTCCTGTCCACTTTTCCTATAGTTCTCAGTTAAAAAAAAGCAGATTACTTTGGTCTGACTTTCTGGGGAACACGAATATGTTTTCGGCAGCTTTAGGCAAAAGAAACAGAACCACTGCCTCTAAATATCATTTGAACAGCTTGGCAGGTAGGTAACTTTTTGATTCTGAAAGGGAAAGGCAGCTAAAGTTGGCATGATGGAAAAGTTGCTCCTTGCCAGATAAGATATTCATAGTCCTTCTGAAAAAAACAACCAAATGGAATACACTGTGTAGCATTCCCAACGTTGTCAAAAGTCTCGAGGTGTCCATTCCCCAGTATGGGAGGAGCACTCAACATCTACTAGAAGCAGTACACTAGATTAACTCCCTTAACAAGTAAACGAAAAAGCAGCACTTAAAACACACACACAAGCTTGTGAATTGAACTTTTTCTAATCCTACTTCTGTTGTTCAAGTAAGCAACCAAGAGGGAAACTAGTCATCTCTATTACAGGCATCTCTATAACCTCTTCAGTTATCTAAGTCCAATTACTCTAGTTTCGACTGTTATTCCAAGTCTTCCTATCTCACAGCACCACTCTTTTAGTAATAAACTTCTTGTATAACTAGAACATGTTCCATAGTTCCAATCCAAGTGACAGAAGAACTTCAGTAACTTCTGGGTGCAATTTTAACTGGCAAACGTTAAGCTATATGCCAATTTTCAGTAACAGGTAACTAAGACAGAACAACCTATCAGTATTTTGAGGTTCAGTATGATTTCAGATGTTCTTCCATTATTTAGGAAACGGAAAGATATTAGCAACAGGATTCTGAAGAGATATTCTCTGTTTAAGATTGGCTCTGTATCTCCAGAAGTTCAAGAGCTTCATACATTATCTGTTAGATAGGTCTTTCAATATACAATCTAAAACCTTTTGGTAATTTTCTAGTTTAACTGAAACTGTTATATGAGGTATTGTTCTCATATGATTCAATTGTATCACAGATACGGGCATATTATAAAATCATACCAAAATTAAGTCTGTATACTTCTGTAAATTCTACTAGTTACTTTCTAAAGGCTTTCCTAGCCATGTCAACAGGAGGAAATGGTGCAGCCTATCAGTGACAGTACCCTTCCATGGCAAAGATATTTTGAACAACCTCAGTTGTATACCAGTGCTGGGTGACAGAGATCCAGTATCTCTTATGCCAAAATTCAGCTAGCCAAATCAATGTACAGTAAGTCGTCAGAAGGCCATTTTACTTTCAAGTGACTGAAGGAGAGTCTTTCACCCATTTCCCTGCCCAAGAGTTGATTTTCTATGGAACAGATGTACTGCTGAAGTGCCTTAATTCCTTAAACCCAAATTGCCTAAATAAGCTGATAAAATTTTACTTACTGAATCTATGCAATCTCAATTTTAAGCACCAATCAGTTTGAGAAGAGTTAGCTATAATACTCTCTATGAATAAGGATATATTTCCCATTGTTAATGGGAATTATTTCATTTCTACACAAAAATTTGGCAGCTGCATACAGCCTCCAGAGTCTTAGATGGCCCAGACACCAGTTACAGAGCCCATGAAGTACATTACAAGTCATTTCGACATAGTATAAGTCATTTTGAGGCTACAAGTTTTAGTTAGATACATACATTACCTTTCTAGAGCTGCTCTTCTTTTCTCTACAAATTCAGTAGACGAAGAATCTTCCTTGCCTACTTTAACCTTGGTCATGCCTTTGAAGAAAATGGCATCATATTGACTTTATCATAAATAAATCATTAACATAAGTGATGTGATTAGAAGTTAAAGCTCACCCAGATTTATGTATTTAAGTCAAATTACAATGAAACATGCTACACAGGAACAGAAAAAGCATCAATACTGCATGCTGCATGGTTTTGTGGAAGCAGCACCTGAAACCTGTAATTTCCTGGAACCTATTAATTGTGACTAAAAGTTTACAAAAAACTAGTTTAATTTGCATTTATGAAGACAATCTAAATGAAGATCAGAGTCTTACTGGTCACTCATGTTCAGAAGAAGAAAACAGTTACCCAAATAAAGCAAATAGGATAACAAATCTCAGGTTGTAAGCCTATTAATTGGTAAGCTCATTACCAATATTCTCATTCTATTACTTTTTTAAGTTGTAAAACTAGGAGTTTCCTAGTCAACTAAGGTAAAGTAACCAGGCTCTGAAAATTCTGAAGCATATGAACAGCTACAAACTAAACGGAGAATAAAATTAGCAGAATAAAATGTATGCAGCTTTACATCGCTTCCTCTGCCCAAGTCAAGACTGGCCAAAAAGCTGTGATAGGGGAGACAGAGTTATTAATGTATCATGGTATGGGAAATACGTCCAACATCAGCAACAGAAACTGACTCAAACTGTCAGCAACTCAAACTGACAGACTGAGGTCAATATTTTTCATGCTAAAGACCCAAATTCAGACAGTTTAGGAACCTGAGTCCTATCAAAAACACCATGAAACACTGAAGATTCATAATTATCCCTATTTTCTAAAATACAAGCAGGGTATGTTATGATACAGTCCAAACGTCTTACTTCTACCTGACGCGCATTCCTGCACTGTTAGTTCTGTGCCTCTCCAGCTAAAATTTCTGAGATTCTGAATATGAACTCTGTGACCTGACAGGTCAACAGTTCCCAAAGTTGTTCCTCACCCAATCTCCCATCTGGCTTTAGAAGTTTTACACAGTAACCCATGGAGGGAACAAACAGCAACCTTACAGGACCTTTACCCTCTCAGTGAAGTCTCAGTTTTTCCCTTCTCTGTAACATGATGAAAATAAATCCGACAGTATACCGTCAAAAAAAACATGCCTACACAATTTAATGTAACTGTAAATCCATAAATTTATCTGTAGAATTGAATATGTCTTTAAGTACAAGGATTAAAGTATTCAAAGTTGGGTAATTCACATGCCTCATCTTTTTGCATTAGAGTATTACTGTTCATTAACATTTCACTGCAGAAATGCTGCAGTTTAATATAAAAGATCCTTCACATTTCCTAGCAAAAGAAGTTCATAGGGAAAAAAATGAGTATGTAATCAAATGACTAATATGAGGAATTCCTAACTTGTGATATTGACCGTTATTTCTAGATATCATGTCAAGTTTCTTTCTCTGCTAATATAAGCCTACTTAAATGCAAGTGTAAAGGCCGTTTCTGTAGCCCAAGCACTCTAATCCTTCACACAAAAGGATCCATGACTCAATAGATTATTTTCTTGAAAACAGAAAACATGGTTTTCCAACACACATATGGAAGTAGTGAGGCAGTTCGGATGAATGTCCAACTCTAGCTCACCACTTACACAGTTTTATCGTGTTAATCCACAGTAAGTAACTGACCACTTGAATTTGTGGCTAAGGTCTGAAATGCCAGCCTCTCCCACCCGGCACCAAAATAAAGATGGAGCTTAAAACTCCAGGCATTATCAACAGTGTAACAGAATGAACAGACTAAGAGTTTGTACAATAAACACTGCATAACACTGAATATATGATATTTATATTAAGACTTTAAAAACAAACACACGTGATGTAAACTCAGTAGGTCATCTTACTTTCAGCCGGTTTTGCCAGCTCTCTGCTTTAAGATGCCTCATTTTAAATCAGCCTAGTATCCCTTCTTTTCTCCAGAATTCGAAATGTATGGACTGTGCATTTTTTTGGCAGAACTGAATACCACCTGTGCACTGAAGATCAAGTTTAAAGCGTGAATTTCACTCTCTTTGGAAAATATCCCAGAGAGCCTGTGAGTTTTCCCAACTTATCTGTAGCTTAACGAAGCGTCTCTTCAAGGACCTGAAATGACAGCCAGTGCTTGCTTACACTTCAGTTAAGTCCCACCATTTTACATACTACTAGGTGTATCAATATTTATACTGCTTTTGTTCAAGCAGTAGCTCAAATACCAAAAAAAAAAAACCAAACCCAAAAGCTTTGTTTTACAGATTAATTTGACTGTGATGTAAGCACTTCATTTCCATGTAATTGCACACTGTTATAAAATGTATCATCCAAAGGACATGAATAGAAGCCTTATTCCACCTTTATAAACCCTGTTAGCATTTGCAGTTAAACATGAATAATTGGTTATTACAGAATTATACATTACTTTCAAGAACTACCAAACACTCAGATCAAATTTTCAATTCTAAACTGAAAAATGCAATGCTTTTCCACAGAATTAAAAGCATGATTTTCCCAAACTTTCTGCTGCCTACATCCACTCAGTCTACCTATTCCTACTTATATGAAAAGGTGCTGCTCCGATTAACTTTACAGACTAAACTACTGAAAAAAACAGTCCTACCACTCTGTACATATCAGTGTTCTAGAGTCCAATCACTTATTTATAAGGGTAAGCCAAAAGACTTCAACAGGTTTTACTGCTTTAAATGTTTAGTTATTTTGAAAGAACCTCTACTACATATAGCTCATAAAACTGAATGCTTCAATGCATCAGGCATGGTTCTTATTTCATGGAGAAAGGATGTGATCCTTCAAGGCATTCATGAAGGCTAGCATCACTCAAAGGTGTTTTCTAAATTAGAACTTTGAAGGTTTGAGGTTTTAGCATTCACCATGACCAAAAGAAACAGACTAAGTATTAGAAAGGTAGAATACATAGGAAGCTCTGTATATTGCAGGCAACTGATAACAGCACAAGTTAAAAATAAACTTTCTTTTAACATCTTTGTTTTGATAGACTAATCAGCTCTTGAAGGGCAACAGTGAAGAAAGAATGATAGATAAAGAACAGAAGGCCATGTATTAAGACAAATGTCCTTCTTGTTATCAATGCTTGTCTAAGCTAGGAAGAGACCAGTACATATCTTCCCAATTTAACCTGAACTTTTTTAAAACACATAACAGGAAGAATATTTAATAGTTTGGACCACCTCATAAGCAGTAAGTAATATCTGTGCAGAAAAGTTACTTATTTTACAAGCCCAACAGATATTAAAATACTTAATTGGTATTACAGTACTTAAATTGCATGCTTAAATTCAACCTTACAGAACTACACTTACCTACAATACTCTTTTCTGGAGCTGGAGGCACAATGTAACCAATATGCATGTACTTTGTTGCTAATTTGCTGTGCAAGCCAAGAAAATCGCTGAATCTTCTTTTAACAGAGAATTCATTTTTGTGGAACATAGAAAGTGATGTCTTAAAGAAAAAATCGTTATGAATTACTGATCCATCTACTCAGAAATGATAAAAAGTTATCTGCAAATGTTTGTTGCACCAGTTACCTTTGTCGTTACTCTGTATGCCATATAAGCATTCATCCCATCTCCTGTAAGAAAATTAAGAAAACTTATCCTAGGGCAAGTTATTTTAATCCCTCCACACACTTTTTGTTCCAAAATATACATTAAATAGCTTTCCATTTAAATACTACAAACTGCCAAAAGATAACTGAGTAAGAAATCATGCTAAAATCTCAGCATAGTCTTCAAGGGATAAGACAGTCTACCATCTGACTTACCAGGCTGAAGGAACTTACCCACTTTCTCTGGGTCTGAAACATTGATTTCTATATCAAACAAATCTCCATTTGCTTCCTCTTCAATCTAGGAAAAAAGATATGCCATATTTAACAAAGTAGTGTGCATTCATATTATCAATGATTACAAAGATAAGGGTACACAGGAAGAAGGAGGAAAAGCCATTATGTTTGTATAATTAAAAACCCATTCCAGACCCTCCATCCAATGTCAAGCGAATACAATTTCTAACATTGGTTTGTCAGTGCAAGAAAGTTCACGTGGTGGACTTGGCAGTGTTAGGTTTACCATTGGATTCAATGATCTTAAAGGTCTTTTAGAATCTAAATGATTTTATAATTCTATGGTTTTATATCTAAGCCTTCCTGCAAAAGCTTTTAATATGGCAGCCTTTTCTCAGGACTTGTTGGCCTCAAAATTTTTAATAAATATTTATCTTAGGGGTATGTATCTCCTACAATGCCAGCAGATACTATGGTTCAAAAAACACTTTAATTTGCGACGATTCTATATGCCTCTAATCAAAGGACAGACATTCCTTTTTTATTGATGGTATCTGTAGCAGAAGAGCTTGGGAAGGGAAAAGTAACAGATTGATAATTTTCTGCTAATTGCCTGAGTGATAATCATGCAGAATTTTATAATCTTCATGAAACATACATTAGCTTGATAAAAACAGAGATCTTAAGAAACACCATGGCAGAAGGCACAGTGTACCAGGGCTGAAAGGAGGGGGGGGACAACGACGACAGGAAATCAGAATAAAATGCCATCTTGTGGTATCTGGGGAAGCAGCCATCATCAAGTCACAAGCAAGTCTTGGTTGCAAACTCATTTAGCAGAGGCACTGTCTAGTAAGAGAATACTCCAGAATGAATGGCATTTGTCAATGCCCAGGCTTTGAACAGAATGCCAAATGGAAATAGCAATGTTAAAAGTACTGTTAGCCTCAGCTGTTTGTTAGCATACAGGATAATGCTAACAACTGCTTCCTCCATTTCCCCATTAACAACAGCCTTAGAAATCCAAGTTGATACCTGTAAAATGCTAGTAAGAGGTATTATACACCATTAATAGTTCTCCTGTATCAAGCTCAGCTTGCTCCTACACACACTTATCTGTTCTGAAGGAATGGGTCTTCTTACTCCTCACACTACAGATTTCCAATATAATCACCTAAGTAATGAATTCTTCTGGTATTTTCATAAGTCAAATTCATATTAAACTTTATATGCAAAATAAACAGAACAGGTTTTCTTTTAAGTACTTCCCCTTAGCAAACAATGATCCTGTGATCCAATATCTAGAAACTGTGATTTTAAAAGAAGAAAAACCTTCAAAAAACAAGACATTTCCGTAATTTAGAATTTACTGCATACCTCTTCTCTGGATCTATCAAAAATCACAGGGGCTGTTACGCTTTTTGATTCCATTCTGGGAGCTACTAATGTAGTAGGTGTTACAGGAGTGATTGCAGGAGTAGGTTCTGGTGAAAGTATTGGATCCCTCTCTGGACTGTCCAAGGAAACTTCTTCTGTTGCTTCTAGACACATTTTGAGAAGCAAAGAAGTTTTTATGCACTAGAGATGGATATGCATCACAAACATAACAAAAATACACACTAAAAAATAGCAATATACAAATTTAATAAGATCATCTGTAAATACAAGCCATATATGCCAGATAATTTATTTCAATACATACCTAAAACTAGATGCGATATTTGAGCTTGTAGTGCATAATGGGTTAAAGTAAGACTAATATTGCAATTATATTTTTTAATATACTGTTAGGTAAAGAGTCTTTTAAAGTAATCACAAGTGATAAGTTGTTGCAACCTTATCACAAGTGATAAGATTTATTTCTGCATGACATACTGTGAAAACTAATGAAGGCTTTTTTTACCACACAAGCAGCTCTTTTTCAGCACCTGTACCAATTTCAATTTTTGCTCTCCGAACAACAGCTGATTTAGTCATTATAGGCTGGTATTGAGCAGACCAAGCCATACGTTAAATGAAGTTACACAACCATAACACACCCCTGCCCCTGCCAGAAGCCCACAACCTGTAAAATAGAAATATTAGCAAGTGAGACATTCTGACTAGCAAGACCAACTGTCTTTAGTCTCTATCTATCTATCTTCAGTCTCTTTGAGGCTTAAAACAGTTCAGTAGAAATGGAATACTTTCTTCAGACTGTAAACAGTTCATCTACCTTTAATGGGGATGTAAATCTCTGCTCCACAAATCTGACATACTTTCCTCCACTAACTGTTTTTGACCACTGGCAAACTACACACTTCCTGGGTACAGAGAAGTTCCTGCTCTAGTTTAAATAACTAATGATGTGGTTCTTGCCAAATGTACATTTTCAAGAATTCTAGTTCCTTAAAAGATAACATTGACCACAGAACAGTCATTTGATACCAAAATTGACTTCCCAACTGATCTCAAGTCTTGCCACAGAAAGTCTGGTTTGTAAGCACTACTCTACCAAGCAGGTAAAAAAGTCATTAAAACAGGTCCACCCTGAGTTATACAAAATTACCAAAAAGGTTCACTATGCAATTTGGAAAAGACCTGTGCTTGTAATTTCTGTCTAGGCGGACCACTGAATTTTCAAAATATGCAAATATGCAATCTCTCTTTAAAACTTTTTAAAGCCTGGTACATATAATGAATATAACTAGTCCTTACCAACGGTTAAGAAAAGAGGAGTTTTAAAGATCAGATCTACTCTAAACTTTGTGAAATAGTTCTACTGCATGCAAAAAAAGTCTCATTTTTGTCCCGTGTAGGATTGTTTGCTTCTCTAGAAAAGCCCATAATAAAACTCTTTACAAAGCTCCTAGCAATCTAAAGATAGACCTGGAAATAATATCCAATGAACAGTATTATTTATTACTGCAAAAAGTACTACTACAATCTTTTATAATCAATATATCAAAACCACTCAGCTTTATCCCTGCTGCCACTTAGAGATACTCTGTTTCTCATTCTTCTGTAGTACTTTTTTTGCCATTCCTTTATGTTTTGCATCAACGAAAAAAACCCACACTTTTCTTATTTCAGAGACAAAATGACTGTGTGCCTAAATTTTGTTTGATACTGAAGCTCAAAATAAATCGAAAAACAAACTTCAAGGTCACTATGCCTTAACCTGGTTTGAAGCAGACGCTCATTCTGGCTTGAGGCTGACAAAGTTTGCTGTCATCACTATGTTTTGGAGTACATCACTGAATTGCCAAGCTTGGAAGAGACCTCTGCAGATTATCTAGGCTAACTCCTCTGTTCAAGTAGGGTCAGCTAGAGCACGCTGCTCTGGACAATGCCCAGACGGGTTTTGAGCATCTCCAAGGATGGAGAATCCACCTCCTTGGACAACCTGTGCTTGATTAATTAAAAAAAAACAAAAACAAAAACACAACACCAAAAAACCCAAAACACACACACAAAACCCAACCATTTTTTTCCTTATGTATTACCTGTATTTCAATTTGTGCCCACTGCCTCTTGTCCTGTCAGTTGGCACCACTGAAATCTGACTCCCTCATCTCCAATCCCTCCCATCAGGTATTTATACACATGGTAGGATTCCACCCAAGCCTGCTCTTCTCCAGGCTGGACAGCCCCAGTTCTCTCAGTCTCTACTGATATGTTGTACACTTCATGCCCTTAATCATCTTCATGGCCTTGCCCTGAACTCACTCCAGCCTGTCCACATCTCTCCTGTATTGCGTAGCTCAGACCAGGACTCAGCACTCCAGGTATGGCCTCACCAGGGCTGAGCAGAGGGGAATCATCGCTTCCCTCAGCCTGCTGGCAATGTTCTTCCTAATTCCAAATTACACAGTTTCATAGTATTTTCAAAGTAAACTTGAAAGCAAGCACTGTTTTATATTCTCCATTTTCAATATGAACAAAGATTATCTAAAAGCTTTCTTTGAAAACTGCTAAATCCTTCTGAAGAATCCTGCTGATGCTTCCCGCCCTCAAATGCCACAGGAAGAGTACTGCATCTTAAACCAATAAAGAACTTTAATTCAAAACCTCAGATCAGGTGGGAAGTCATGCTGAGGCAGTTGAAAAAAAATAAACCAACAAAAAAACCCCAACTTTTAGATTGGGTAGAACAGCAACATTTAAACATGGAAAAGAGGTAGTTCTCTCCTTTGGTGGCTAACAGCTTTCAACATATTTGTTATATATTATACAAATGACTATTTCACAGAAACATTTCTGAGAAAAAAAAACACCTATGAAATATAATGAGATATATATATGATATGATACAAAATAGAAAAGAAATTATAATAATAAAGCCATTCCACTTCTATTCTTCCATATTCTATCACCAGCTATATTCCAGCACGTGTGTTCAGGAAACAAACCATTAATCACCACCAAGTACCTCTTTGTACCTTCAAATTTTAGACAGGCTTACAAAACAAGTCATGAAACAATTCAAAGCACAGAGATTTCTTACTTCCATCAGTTTAGAAAACATTTCTACTACTGTAGAAGTATGACTTAATGAAAAAACTGTGAATTCAATGTAACAAACTAGCACTGCTATCAGATGAGAAGCACACCCCTTCCTAGCACTCCTCTTTTTCAGACTTGTATCCACACACCCATTAGTATAATAAACTGATCTAGGTTGTGGATCACATGAACTTCAACCAGGATTAGCCCCCTGCTACTGTTCAGCAGGTAGCTGAAGATACTGCTAAGCTGGTACATTATTTCTGTAAAAGACAAAGTGGCAGGAACAAGCAGCTGGAAAGGCAAGGAGGTTTCCTTTCAACAAGACCAGTAACACTAGACTTTGACCACACCCGTATTTCCAAAGCTGTGCGACACCAGGTTGGTGGGGCACAAGCAAATTTTTAGAGGTG
>KZ505711.1:1165216-1176619 GCA_002844005.1 Limosa lapponica baueri
GACACCAGGTTGGTGGGGCACAAGCAAATTTTTAGAGGTGCTGCCTACTAGCCCCCCTTTTCTATTTTCCTGGATTAACTTACCCAGAGGAAATAGTATCTGTTTGTGTAGCAGCAGGTCAGTTCTTTTAGGAAGAAAAAAGGGGAATGTATGCCATCCTCCCTCCCGTTACGTCTCACCCCCAAGTTTGCATGCATCCTGGATATTATGTAAATCTAGATGAATGAAATGGAAAAGATAGTGGAAGGGGGTGATGGGACAGAGCAGGACAGAGACAAGGATGTTGTACTTTTAGTTTAAAATAAAAGTATTAAAAGATTCTGAAGGGAAAAAAAGAAGTACTCTTTCGCTCTGTAAGAGCAACAGCAGGCTCTTACACTTTCTACCTATTTTTTCCCCCTCAGAAAAGCAGTCTTTGAGCAGTACATAAGCTGAAGATCTATTTCCCAAGAAACAGATTTGTTCTGATGACCTCTGGCATTTATGCTTCTTACATACGTTCTTTCACTTTGAGAAATCAGATGACGTGGTCTAGATTAAAAAGTTTCATTTACAATTCTGTTTGTGGCTTGGTTTTGGTGGGGGTTTTTTTATGGAAAGATTAATTCAGTAGGTTTCAGAGTAGAAAATAAGGCACTTTCAGAAACATTTGCTCGATCTATTCACTTTATAATTTCCCCATAAAACTTAGGGATCCATCTGTGGTTTGGCAGGTAGGTGTTGTGTTTTTCTTTTCTTTTTTTTAATATTCTGTATTAGTATTTGCATGAAAACTGAAATCTAGATGCCTTGATTTCCTGGGAAGTTCTCAAAATGATAAGCTCTTCTTGCACAGAGAGGCAACTGCTCCGCCCAGCTTTTAGGAGGAAAACACTGAGATCCAACACTCACATCAGCTATGGCAGTTATCAGCCCATATTAAGCACTCCCAACAATCTAATGGTGTAAGACTTCTACACATAAATACCTCCTTCACAATCCATTAACAGTCTTTGTTATGGATCACTGTCAAGACACTTAGCTCCAGAAGAACACAAAAACATCTCCTCCTGCTGCAGAAGGCAATATTTATGCTTAATTAACATTCTACAGCCAACTACACCAAGTTTCTCTCAGCACTCAAACATGGGGCTCAATCTCAGCATTAGACAGCTCTTGTTTCTCTACTCTTCACCACCATATTTGTCAAGCATCAGCTTAGAAAGTGCGAGTTTGCAATTCCTTACTAGCAGCTCACTTCAGCTGAGTAAGTTATTTTTACTGGTCACACTTCTAAATGTCAGACCTCTAACATTCTGACATTGGTTAGGTGTTTAAATTGGCTTATTATCTTTGAAAGTTTACTCAGGTGAAAAGATAAATGTGGAGGTAAACTGAAGTAGAAACTGTTGTCCAGAACAGAGGACAAAGGACTCCCCAGGTGTAGCAATATTTATTTCAGAGACAGAAATCCTAACAGAACTGATTGTGAAAACCTAAGTCGTGGCCCATGACCCTTACTGTTATACCAGGAGTACTAAGGTAATACTAATGGGAACAGAAATAGTTTTAACAGAAGTCAGCTGCTAATAAGGCCGCCTTCTGACTTCAAAACTGTAGTTTGACATGTTTTTGTGCATTTGTTTCTTGCAACCACCTTCTAAAAAGCAGCAAGGCACCTGCACTGAACTCTTCTATCAGACACACCACATGACAACAGCCTGACAGACACCATCAGCTAGAAACTTTTGCTGTTCAGCTGGGCCTAAAGTACACGTCTTATCTGGTCCACAGAATTAGCATCTCCTTTTCTGTATCAACTCCGAGGAAAAAAAGTCTAAGACAAACCTATCACAACCTGAAGAAAAACAAAACAAGACCCCAGTAAAAGCAAATGTCACCCCCTACCCCAAAGCACTGACATTCCCCCAGGACACAGTAGCTAGATCTTGCATAAGATGTTCGATTCCCAAACACCTTTCAGAGCTGGGGGGGAAAAAAAAAAAAAAAAAAAAAAAAACAAAAGAAAAGAAAAAGTCATCTTTTACCAAACTGAGGAAAGGAAAACTTATAATTTTCCATTTTTCCAAAAATGGTGACAGACCACTGATATAACTCCACAGACCTGCTCATCACCTGTGAGTAGTAGAGGCAGAAAGCACAGACAGCTATGTCTTGCACAGGCAGACCATGGCATGTTTCTGCAGCTACACACAGAACTCTAAGCCTACATTTTGGAAGGCTAATTCAGTATCTAGCTCTTCATTCTACGCTAGAAGCTTAAGGACAACCAGGTTTTAAGACACACCCTAAAGCCCCTCGAGATACTCTTAAGGCTACCTGATTTTGGAGACCATTACGGTCTCCATGTGTAAGAGCTCTACAAGGTAAGATAAAGTAATTCTTTTTTGGCCAATAATCAACACACTGACTTTTATTCTAAGGGTGAAAGTGCGTGAGTTTAGCAAGATAGTTTGCATTTTTACAGAACTAATACCAATGAATGCAGTAGCAAAATTTAGTAGTCTCCAATGACAGCTGGAAAACTCATTTTCTTCCACCTTTGAAACCCAGTTTTAATAGTTCAGCCAAAGCACTTATGACTCACCAGTGACAAGGTAATGAATATCTAAAGCATTTTATTGCACATTCTATCCTGTAGCTGCTGCAGAAACACAATAACAAAGAGGTTTTAAGTATAGTCAAAAAAGCCTAAAAAAATCCCAGGTTCTGAACTGCATTAAAACAGTACAGGAAATCATATAATTTGTTCTCCCTCACCTCCTTTTCTTTTAGGTTGCATCATTAGATGAAATAATGAAAAAGATTTATCGAGACTACAATAGCTAGAGAGGCATACCATCACATTTTTTACAAATAAGTCTGCAAAACTAGAATTGTTTATGCCCCTGAGGCTTCAAAGTCCCTCCTTTCAGAAGCCACCTATAGGATTTCCTTTACCTGGATTTTACAGTGTCTAATAATTTAATATGAAGGAACAACATAAGTTAGAAAGCTGTGGAACTTCATTCTCTTCGTCTCCAGTTAAGCATTCCTATAAGCTGTGCCAAGATAGGTTTCTTAGGAATTTCAACATGTTCAAGAAAAAAACTCAGTCACACTCTTTTAAATTAAGTCACACACTTTTAAATTAAGTCCTGCTTTCATAGAAAGCCAGGCTTACACAATCATGCTGGAAACAAGAAAATAGATATCTCATGTTGCCTTCTCACATTGTTTCTGTTCATTGCAAATCAGTATTAGAAAGTTAATCAGATGGACTAACATCGTTGTCTAGCAAAACAGTCCTAAGAAAGAAAAAAAAGTTATACTTGCAGTAAGTGCACAGCACTGGAACACAAATTACACATCATTTTTGAAACCACCTATGCTGACAATGATACAAAGACAGAAGTTTATCACTAACTGTATTACATGAAGTTCCTGCTTAGAACAGGATACTGTGAAAGATATATTCTGTCTTAGGTTCCATAAATCACTCTTGGGTTTTTTCCTTATTTCAGAGTTTGTACTAGCCTCAGTCTGTATATAAATTGACCTTTTAAAGACCAGTCTTAGTTGTTAGACATGAAGTATGTTAGATGCTTTCAGTTCAGTGCTGCATGCATTCAAGACAATGTATTCCATAGCAAAACTCAAGCTCATTAAATCAGTTCTGTGTGTTTTCCTCACAGTACTCATTTCAGTTGAAACAATCTGGCTGCTAACATTTGTTCCTTCTGTCTGGTTCCCCTCAATATTTACTCCAGCCACCTTTTTTCTTAATATTATCCAAAGGAGAACTGGCTTTCCTAAAATATCCATTCCAGATGGCTCTATGGTTATAAAAAGCTGGCTTTATATACTAAAGCTAAATAACCAAATTACTAGTACTAGAAAGCTGGAGCACTGCTGGACTTTATAAGTCATTAGAGCAGGTAATACAAATACAAAAGAAGTAAGATTACCCATCTATTCTTTATACTCTTTTTCTGTTAAAACACATTCAGAGACCTAAAGAGTAAACTAATCTTTTACTAGAGTAAATTTGTCTATACATTCTAATTGTGTCATGAGCAAATATAAGTTCAAATGTATGCAAAAACAAATTTAGTAAGTTCAGAACAAATATAATGGGCAGGTATATGCATGTGTCTATACAAAATAGTCCAGAACCAAAGGCTTGCTTTCTGAATGATTACATCAGAGAATCAATGAAGATGAGATGGGGATTGTATTCAAAAGCAGGGGACTGTATTCAAAGCAGGCTGCCAACTAACTCACTTAATATGTAGGAATAGTAAAAGTGATAGTACTGAGAAGCAGCATTCAGAATCATCTTTTTGATGTACATAATACACTCCAAATGTCATATCTCCTTTCTTGAATAGTTAATGCTTCAACACCTGTAATTGACAGCAACCATTAACCCATGTTAGGATAGTCAAAAACCAACACCAAAGTAGTGCCAAATTAATGAAACATTAGAAATGTGTTGCCTATTGACTAATTATTTATCAGAATTTTCACACATCTTTCCCCAAAACATGCAGTACTGTCAAGTATCAGAGAGAGAATACGCACTAGTGAAACAATAGGACTGGTCCCATATGCCAGTTTTTTACCTTTATAACAAGAGTCTTAAGAAAAGGAAATCCCTTCAGCTTGCAATATGATCTGATTTATCTTTCTTTATAATTGGAAAAAAAACTGGGACAGCTTATGTACGGTTATTAATCAGAAAACAAGGATGCAACTTAAGCCACATTTTTACAGACAAACAAATCTGAGTATTGTTAATTATCTAAAGGTAAGTACTATTACTCCTGTCAGCAGAAGACGTTACTAACCAGCTGACAATGCCACACTATGCACAGACAGCACACACCACTGAGAAACTTGTATTTAGCGCACAAATTTAACTAACAATATGAAGTACCACAAGAAAAAAACTGTACATCACTGTCAAACTACTTAAAAGGTTTTAACCCTCCTTCTCAGAAAACCATGTTTCTTTCTAAATAAAAGAGTTTATGCAGACACATTAGAAGAAAAGAGCAATTACCAGCAAAGAGGTCTTCTCTGTCATCATCTAGCATGATTCCTGCGGGCTTTGGACCATTGGAGTTTGTGCTGAGGTCTTCTGCAGGAAGACTTGCTGGCTCTGGAGATGAAGGACTTGACTGTTTTTTTTAAAAAAAAAAAAAGTCAAATAATTAGCAGAGAACTAGTTGCCATGTGTCAGTATATAAGAATTATTGCAACAAACATTCTTTCATTGCAAAGAAACAAGGCAAGATGTACAAAAGGAAACCCTGTCAGCTATTTCCATTTCCTACTCCGAGCATGGTAACAATAAACAAAGGATATGAGCTAGTCAACAGCTTTTTCATTTCTTTGTCAGAGTCACCCACTTCCTCAGGCTTAATTAACATGAAACAAAAGCTGCTACAGAAATATCTAGAATAAATTTATCAGTATTGCTGAATGTAATTTGATTATTAAGTTCCTTTTAGAAAGGCTTTGATTTAAATTTGGATTTGTACATAGAAAAAAATTCACAAAGTACTCTATACCAGCTTTTCAGAGACTAAAAGAATGCGTTAATGCCATCCAAACAGTTCAAGGCTGCTGGCGGCCATAAGAAACTTTGATAGCTTTGTAACAGGTTGAATTTGGGGATTATTGCCACAGAGGGTCACACTGTACTGTACATGGAAGCCAGGCTTGCCACAGATATGGTTCATTTAGCTCACTGAAGACTAGAACTTGAAAAACAGAAATACTGGAAGACACTCAGGAAAATTACAGCAAAATGTATAGCTTACTCACAACATAAATACACACCTAATTGAAGATCAGTGATTCCTTTAGAAAATCCTTGTTGAATAAGTATCAACTATGCTTACTGCCATAGTACTCGAAAACTTGCAAGACTTACTTCTCACAACTTCATCCAAGATAGCTAGCTAAGGAGTTTTCAACAGCATATTTACTCATCAATGTATGCACTTTAAAAGTAGCATCTGTAGATTGCATCACTACTTCCTAATTTTTGCATACAGTTGTCATAATTTAAATTCAGAACCAGAATCCAAAACAGGTAGTAAATGTTTCAGGCTACACTTCAACAAATACCACAGAGTACAAAAGATTTAAAAAAAGCCCGAAAAATAACAAAAAGCCACGGAAAAAGTCTGTCTGGATTGTATTTTCACATTTGTAAGTGTGGCAGGGCAACAGTTCTAATGGAGAGGCCTCCCTTACAGCTGGCGCTCCAAGAACAGGGTACATCCTGACATGGGGTATGGCACTGCTGCTTTACTTCGCACAGAGCAAGCAGCACACAGCAAGATCCTGGCCCCCACATCTATCCAGATCTCAGACACCTGAAAATCTTCACAGAGGAAGTAAGCAAGAAGTGTTTTCCTCAGTGTTTTCCCTGCTGAAGACAGAAGGAAGATGAAAGCAAACACAAAAACACCAGAAAATTTATGTTCCTCTAACCCAGATTTTGGTTGCAACAAAGAAACACTCCACTCAAATGAAAGAAGAGGTTATATCCCCTTCCCTTTGCCAAAGGCTGCCATTCTCTGAAAAGCCCACAGATACTGTGGGGAAACCAACAAACAAACCAAAGCCATGAGCAATGAAAGAAGCAGCCACTCAAACTGCTTGTTTGATTTTGCCCTAGAGCCTGAAAAGAAAGCCAAAGCAGAAACACTTGGGAACTTTATGTAGGTAGTAGAGTATAATCTTAGAAGGAACCAATCCACTAGTCACGTACATGTACGCTTCTCATCTCATACTAAACCAAAGCCAAAATGATCCCATGCCAAGTAGCATGCTCTGGTGTAATAAAGGTGTATTTTTTCACTCTATGAAGCGTGATACTGAAGTTGTATCACAAGACTTGCAACTAATTTAGACAAAAATAACTAGGAAATTTAAGAAAACCTCACCTCTTTACATGCTTCATAATTCTACAAAAGATAACATAGAAAATGTGTGTCACATTTAATAGTCAACAGTTTTAAGTGATCTCAGAACTCAGAAGAGGCCTATTCCGGAAGAAACGGTCTGTCTCTGCAGGCAGCGCTGTATAAAGCTGCAAGTTCAAGATCTTGTAGTTCAGCTAGAACAGCAGAGCACAGGAATGCTGGATTTCCCTGTGAGGTTCAAGCAGTTTTATCAGCAAGAGCAATTCTTCACAAAAACAGAGATACTCATTCCATAGCTTTCCTGCTACTCAACTTTGAACAGCAACTCACTTGACATTTTGATAGATCTGAGGTTTAGGACATAGTGGGGACCCCACACCACCACAGATGCAGAACAGCACATAGCTCACCTCCATGAAAAACAGCCGTAATACAGCCAGACACAGGGGGAAAAAAAAGCCTTCCCAAACACTTGTTGCATGTATCAGAGGGCTTTCTGCTTTATCCCGTAATTGTGCTCTTGATTAATGAATGATGGAAAAGATCCCTTGGAGAATACTCACATCTTCAAGCTACTCCCTCAGTCTATCTTTTCAATTTTATCTGAGGTAGCTATTTTGGTTACTGATGGTTACTTTTGACTGTATCTGGCTTCTGCTCACAAGAAACCCTACCAGACACAAAATTCACCTTGAACACTTAAACCTGATCGACGTATGGCATAATATAAAACCCCAAATATTTACATGCCTAAAGCAAGAAGTTAACCAGAGGCCAATACAAAGCTATTCCCACTTTCAGGAAAGGAATGGATGTCCTAGGAATAGCTATCAATACATGCCATCAAGTCCTGGCAGGATTATGGATCTCCTTCTATTACTGAGGTGGAAAAGATCCTGTTCACTGGCACCATTAAAGAAAGTGACGAATTCTGTACCAGGCTTCACAGCTGTAGTTAGCATATCAGTTCTCCAAATTTCATATACCCTGTTTTCCACAAACCACAACTGAAGAATATTTCCAAAAGAAAAGCACTCAAACAGACCTCAGAAGCACCTCAGAAAGCTCAAGAAGCAAAGCTTATTCATGCAGCTGGTATAATTTGTATACAAGGCACAAAGTCTAGAAGTTACTTTTATAGGAAGATATCCAGTGAAATGGAAGTTTTGTCTATTATTTGTTTTATAGAGATATAATAAATTTATATTTGTCACAAATATCAAGTTCCATTTTTTAAGAATAGTAGATCTTAAAGTTTAGTTTTGTGGATAAATTACAGGCAAAATGTCTTTTTTTAAAATACCATTTCAGCTGTGTACTAGCTGGGATAATTTTCTTCATAATGTATAGTTCCATGGTTTGGATTTGTGTCCATAACACTGTTGATAGCACAGGGACATTTCAGTTATCGCTAAGCAGTGCTTACGCGGTGTGAAGGCCTCCTTTGTTTCTCACTGGCCTGACAGTGAGGAGGCTGGGGGTGCACAAGAAGCTGGGAGGGCAGACAGCTGGGACAGCTTACCGCAACTGACCAAAGGAATATTTCATACCATATAACACCGTGCTCAGGAATAAAAGCTCGGTGAAGAAAGAGGATGGAGAGGGTGTTTGGAGTTACAGCATTTGTCTTCCCAAGTAACCATTACACACGATGATGCCCTGCTTTCCTGGAGATGGCTGAACACCTGCCTGCCAATGGGGAGGAGCAAGTGATTTCATTATATATTACTTGCGCACACAGCTTTCGCTTTACCAATTACATTGTCTTTATCTTGACCCACACATTTTCTCACTTTCACCCTTACAATTTTCTCCCGCATCCTGCTGGGGAAGTGAGTGAGCGGTGGTGCGGGGCTCAGCTGCCAGCTGGAGTTAAACCGCAACAAGCTGAGTACGGTATTTCCTGGCCTATCAATCTTTCAGTGGCTCTTCTGTATTTTTAAACAGCTGTCATTCTCAGACAAGACAAATTAAGGAGAGGGTTAAATACCTTCACAAACAGTTGGCACTTTATATGAAAAAGACAAGGAGTAGAAACTTCTTAAAAATTATTCATGGCTTGGACATAGCATCAGCTTGTTTTTGAGAGTTTTGCAACGAAGTTTAGTTTATCTTCAAAAGTTATCTTCAAAACAGACACAGTCCTCAGGGAACTATGAAAACCCAGAAAGTCACAGCCCTGAACATATCAGAAACTAGAGTTAATAATTCCTGATTATTTTACACAGTCAGCTAGTCAGAGAGTGATACTCAGCCTCGCAAAAAAAAAGCACCCGTGCACCCAAACAATTATTAACATATTAAGCGATTCCAGTTATACCCTACTATAGGTGAAAGCTACAACACAGGACTCCAACTTTACTCTTTTATCTCTATGAAGTGCAGCTAAAATGGGGATTAAAATAGTTGTCAGAGGAGTTAGTAGTTAGTGCAATGAAAATCTGAGTATCAGACGAGAAATGGAAGGTGAGACTAACAAAAAACCTGATGGCCCAGACACACATGGACAGTAGAGCCGTTTGGAAATTTTAAACTTACTTGATGCCAACAATTCACAAAATGTCACAAACACATCCATTTCCTGAAAGGTACACGCCTGTGAAATTTCTTGCTTTACAAGTTCTGGTAAGAAGCCTATGGACCCATCCCAGTAACAAGTTCAATTTTCTCCTTTTATTGTGCATTATGTTCAGTGTCAATAACTACATATTTTATAGCCTTGACTTATGAAGAAATAAGTTCTCACATTTTGTGTTGGCTGAAATTATAGCCCTAGATGTTTGGACATCCTACCTTCTCTTAATAGTAGGATTCCCCCCCAAACCAGTTCAACTACTTGTCTGAACCCCTCCTAGCCTCCTTCAGTCAGAACACAGTAGGCTGACAAAAGCTGACCATCATACTATTCTCGTTGTTCAAGTTAACCCAGCTAATCATCTGAAACAAGGTTACAGAAGCTCACAAATCACAGCATGGGCAGAGAGAATAGATCCAACAGTAGGGCAGTAACATTTTCAGCAGAAAGCACGAGGACACTAGAAGGAATGCCTATATGATTCCATTATAGCTTGGATTTAACAACATGGAACAAGACACACGTTTCCAGTAGAATTACACCAATTAATCTTGGATACAGTGTTAGTTTGTTGCAAAGGTACAGTACAGTGTTGAAGGACTTAATATTTTCCTCTCAGATATTCCAATGAGGTCTTTACTGCTTCCTCTATAATTGTCACTTTTAAATTCAATGGATATCACTAAAGACATCTGGACTTCTGTGCCTATCTAATGTTTTGCCTCTGTGCAAAAACCAAATGCATATTGCAGATCTTTGACATAAACTGATAAACTGGCAGTGAGATTATATACACACCCTCCCCTAAATGACAGTCGTTGATAGATTAACACATCTACTGCTTACTCATTGTTTTCAAGTGCCTCCATGTATTCTTCCATTTCACAAAAAGGCCAGGAATATAAATACCGGTTGAAATGAGTAGGTGTCAGCTTAGCTACATGTTCACATGGCACCTGCTTTACAGAAGACAAGAGACAGGCCATACAGAAATGAGTGAGAAGTTTAAGGGAAATTAATTAAGAAGTGGTGCAACAGATAAACAAGGGAGGTGGCGGAGAAACAGACTAGGGCAAAGAGGAAGGAGGAGGAGGAAATGATCACAGGAGACTAACACTAAACATACAATTTTTCAGAAAATCTGACACATGCTTTTTTCATATGTCACCAACAGTGACCTTCATACAGTTGTTTGTGGTCTCTCCTAGTAGTGGCTGAGGACACGGACTGCAAATTAGCAATTTGTTGATTACAAACTTGTAACAGGGGATGATTCTTCTCATAATGCACAGCTAACTTCCAGAACTACTTCTTGTGCATATCATGGACAGCATTTTTTGTTCTTAAGCAAAACAAAAAAACATGCACTTGAAAATTTAGCAAGCAGATAAGTCCATGGAAGATTATTAATATTCTAATGCTACCTAGGACTCAGGAAGCCCTTGAGCTACAAAAACCTGGCAGCTGGAAGAGCACTGCAGGTGACTACTGGTGCATACATATAATCATCAGCAAAACTCTTCACGTGGCATCTCCATTGAGTATTTTTGTAAACACAGTCTTGGCTTAGACCATTTGTCTGATTCAGTCTGGCTGTTCTCATTGATGAAAGCAATGCTGGCAGCTGAAGGGAGACCACTCGGTGGCCATGAATTTAATGGAGGCAGTCCTTCAGACATTTGACACATGAAAACCAAGTAATCATCCTACTGCTCTTAGGCACTGTGGATACTCAGTGAGGAAACGAGCACCCCACCAGCTCAGACAAGCTGCAGCTCAGCCCGGTGCCCAGACTTCATAGGTGCCCTACGTTCACAGAATGGGAAGCATTCTCATTCTCTACCACCCTGCAAGTTTTCAAGTCTTAGAACATGTTCCACCACACTCCAGAAATGCCAGGTGTTACAG
>KZ505711.1:1178114-1220484 GCA_002844005.1 Limosa lapponica baueri
CAGACTGACAGGCCTGTAGTTCTCTGGATCATCCTTCCGGAACGTTTTACTTTCTACAATCAAGAGGGTTTAATTCATTAACTTTTAGTATGTGCACAAATAAAATTAAAACTCCAGCTTCTTTTTCTTCATATTAGAGAATTAAACTTGAAATAAACAATATTCTCCATTTGATTGTACAGATAAGCCACTTTAGTGTCCTCTATTTAAATAAAAAATATGCCTTATATTTCATATTTGCTGTCCAGAACATAAATTGAATTTATATTTTGTCAGAAGAAACTTAGAGGAGTTAGCATACATTTTCTAAATGGAGACTTTGTTAACATGGAAGCTATTTGGAAAACCTACTACAAATCTTACAGCTTCTCTACTGCATAACCAAATCAGAGGTAAGAAAGAAACAGCATGCCTTTTGTGAGCTGCAAAGAGAATGAAAGCAAGAAAAAACAGCGAGGGAGCTGAAATTAATCATGCAAAAAAGCAAATGGACAGCTCCAAGATAAACCAGTTGCAAACTCTTTCAGAGTATCACAGCCTTCATATAAGTTGGCTTTGGACCTCACTGTCTCCTGCCATGCCCTCTCCTCTAGTATCAGCAAACAAATACATGATCAGCTACAAAAAGCACGACACCATTCTCTTGTCACTATGGAACTTCCATTGCCATTCAGAAACAGCTGCTTCAGGATTAAAGCAACACTCAAGATAGAAGTTTAATTAGGTCCACACCATAAGAGAAGAATAAGGTGTCCTATACACTTGAGTTAAAAAATCTGCGTTCAACCTAGTGAGAAGTTTAAAGTCAATTTTCATGATTTTGCCTTCCAAATTTGCAGGAAAATCACAAGATACGGGCTCTTCCCTAAATGCTATAGCTTATCAGATGTCAAAAAAAGCTTTACTGACAAAGCTTTTCGAAGCTTCTCTTTAAGCAAAGAGGCTTCCCCTTTCTACTTAGCTACTTTCTTCCAAATAGACTGTCTACAAAAACAAAGCAGCACAACAGAACTGTCAGCCAAACCACCCAATACGAAGTGCCTTTCTTTGCCAGTCTTTACAGTTAGAAGAGTTTTCAGTAGTTGTTTTTAATCATTAAGATGAGGACTTCTCATTTCAACTGTGATTTAAACGCTAAATCTATCTTATCTGTAGACCAGCACAGACACTATGTTATACTGCAGTCTTTCTGAGCAAACAGACCAAGACTCCAGTAACACACACTGTATCACATAGAAGTCTATTGACACAAATAATTCTTGTCAACTGCAGGTTCACATCATTTGCTATTCCTTCACAGCACTTTTCCACAGATCTTTTTCTACCAATGCACAGATTATGCATCTATAAAAAAGAAAAAAAAAAATAAAGTGACTTGAGCGAAGGCAAGTGACTTTAAAATACATTGATGAACCTCTCTGCATACTGGCCTTTTTTGTTAAGGACAGTCAACAGCCACAGTAAAACAAAGAAACATGCACTGGTCCTATTCCTGTAAAGGTCAGGGACAGGAAACTCTTCAGGAAAAGAGGAACAGGAACAATTTTCTTTTTAAATGGGTAACTGTGTACAGGAAGAACAAACTTCTTCCAGAAGACACTGGCAAAACACACAGGTGAAACCCGACCACAGCAACTCATCAAGAAAACCTCCCACTATAACAAATAAACACATAAGCATTTTTTCGGAACAAGGACCTATTTGCGCATCCAGCTTGTTTGTTTGGTTTTTTGTACTAGACTCCTGACATGGAAAGCAACCACGGTTTAGAAAGGTATTTACTGCAGGTTTTCAGGCTCTTCCCAGCTCTGGCTTCTCCTGCCTTCGGTGGCCAGTAGCGGCCCGGGCTGCCCGGGGCGAGTGGCCGGCGGGGCCCCGGCAGCCGCTCGGCGACGGGACCCGCAGCCCGGCGCTCCGCCGGCTCCGGTGCGGGAAAGATGAGAAAGGAGTTGAGTTTCTACAAGTTTTTGCAAACTGGAAGGGGTCAAGCCTCGTAAAGAGGCCAAACAAAGAAAAAAGCGTTGTTACACATCCACGCAAAGTCTAAGGTGGGGGGGCGGGGGAGGAGGGAAGGACCAGCGAAACTGCCGTCGCGTGAAGTGGAAAGGTGGAAATATTTATTACCCCGGCAGCACAGGAAGGGAGTCAGGCGAGGGAGGGGGGAAGCCGGCGACCTGGCACAGCGGCGCTTGGAGAAACGAGTTTTCGGATCCTTCTAGCAGGAGAAGACCTGAGGAGAACCACCGAGCCCGGCGGGGCCGAGGCCACTCGCCCGCCGGGAGGGAAGCGCCGAAGAGCCGCCGCTCCCGGAACTGTGGCAGGCGGCGGGGCCGCGGCTGGGGACCCGGCCGGTAAGGGCCAGGGGCCGGGCAGGGGGCCGGCGGCCCCGGTCAGGAGGACGACACCGGCGGCCTGGCGGGGAGGGAAAGGAGGGCCCGGCCGGGTGCCGGCCCGGCGACGGGGCTCGGGGCCCGCGCGGGCGGGCGGGCTCTCACCTCCAGGGTGGACACGGTGCTGGTGAAGAGGTCCTCGCCGTCCTCCAGCTCCTCGAAGTCGGCGGGCCGCGCCTCCCCCAGCGGCGGGGGCTCCCTCTCCGCCGCCATCTTCCCCGCCAGCCCCGGCCCCCTCCTACCCCCACCGCGCTCACGTGACGACGGGACCGCCCCTCTCCCCCCCCCTCCGCCACGTGACTGGAGGCGGCCGGAGGCGGCGGGAGCGCGCGCGCCCCCGGGACCAGGATCGGGGGCAGGATTGGGACTGGGATTGGGATGAGGACCGGGATCAGGATCAGGATGGGGGTCGGGACCGGGGCCGGGCCCGCTGGAGGAGAAGCTCCTTTCCCTCCCCGCTCCTCACCCTGCCGTTTCCCGGCTTCTCCCCCCTGAAGCGTTCCCGGCTGTCTTCCTTAGGCGAGGAGCCCAGACAGGACGGCGAGGCAGAGACTTGCGCCATTGCAAGGGAGGAACTTCCAGAAACTTTATTTTCCATTTCATGCCAAGTCGTTGAATTAGGAACTGGTTTTCTGGGAGAAAACTCCTCTCATGGCACTGTTTAAGAGATCATAGAATCATAGGGTGGTTTGGGTTGGAAGGGACCTTAAAGACCACCTAGTTCCAACCCCCGTATCCATTGGCAGGGACACCTTCCACTAGACCAGGTTGCTCACAGCCTGGCCTTGAACACCTCCAGGGATGGAGCATTCTCAGCTTCTCTGAGAAACCTGTTCCAGTGTCTCACCACCCTCACAGTAATTTCTTCCTGATATCTAATCTAAAATCTAAATCTCCCCTCTTTTGGTTTAAAACCGTTACCCCTTGCCCTATCACTACACTCCCTGATAAGGAGTCCCTCCCCATCTCTCCTGCAGGCCCCTTTTAGGTACTGGAAGGTCACTATAAGATCCCCCCAGAGCTTTCTCTTGTCCAAACTGAACAACCCCAACTCTCTCAGACTGTCCCCACAGGAGAGGTGCTCTAGCCCTCTCACCATCTTCGTGGCCCTCCTCTGGGCCTGCTCCAGCACGTCTTCCTTAGGGAGTGAGGATTAGAAGTATTACGGCCCACTCTTGCAGAGCAGTCATTTGGTGGAGTGCAACAATATTCATAACTGCTAAAGTAATATTTCTCATGCTATTAAAGTATTTGCAGGCCCATTGCAAACTTACTATTTCCAAATTACTTTTCATTCCTCCCTTCACTTGTGAGTTAGCTCGCAAATTGTAAGCTCACAAATGATATAAATTCTTCCAAATTTTTGTTACGACACTAATTTTAAAAAAGATGAAGTCACATGTCAACAGTGTCTATATAGTAAGCATTACCTAGGATACTTAACACTTGATTTGAGCTGCTATTGTTGCTTCTGCTAGATTGAAAACAAGTTTCAACTTGTTTTTCATCTTGATTTTCTATATTGATAAAGAACAGTTTTCATCCACTCAGCATGCTCGTGCTTTGTGAGGACTTTGTTAGTGTTTGCGGTGTTGAAGTTAATTTTTAAACTGTGTCCAATGGAGACAGCACTCTTCGCATAGGAAGAATGAGTCTGTTTCTACAGGCTATAAGCTCTTTGACTCAAGGGTGGCACCTCTCTGGTGTTTGGATAGTGCCTAGTAAAGACTAAATGGAAAGAATACGGTCTTACATATTGTTTTCCTTCAGCCTTTTCACAATCACATAATGAGAAAGTTGTAAATATGTAATTGGAAATGCATGTTATCTTGGAAACATTGAAGTGCCATGCATAATTTTAGCTGTGCTGCTCAAGGTCAAGACGTCAGAAATTGTGGAGATCGTCCTCCTTGGAGATGTGGAATGCTGAGTTAAGAGAGAGTGTCCCTCATCCCTGCCAACGTCTGAGGACATTTTATGCTTCAGTGCTTTGAGTAAGACCTTGTAAATCTCCCACTCAGGAGAGCTAAATTTATGTCGAAGCTCAGGAACTCCAAGTTTCCAATTGCAAAAAACAAAGAAGCTATCAAATAGAGGAGATTTGTGAACAAAAATTCTAATGAGGCTGACAATATCTCTTCTTAGACATATAGAAGTAGCTGGAAAAGGACTAACCAAGATTTCCTGTTTTCCTTAGGTTGGAAAAAGCTGTCTGCTACTCTGGTAAAAGACATATCTTGAGACTGACATAGCTACTATAGGCTGTAGCTATAATTACTTGCTTGTCACTTACCAAGTTGCATAGCATTTTTAAGTTTCATGGGAATGGGACATTTTCCAGCATATCCATGTTTCCCTCTTCTGTACGAAACAAGAATACCAGTGACGTTTTGGTTGTTTGCAGTGACTATGAGATTAAATATACACTATTCACCTTTTTTCTCTATTCATAAACTCAGCCCATTGCTGTTCAGTAGATCTCTAAATAACATTCAGAGGTCTTTTTAAGATTTAAAAAATGCAGAGTAAGAAACTGAAAAATATCTATTAAAAATATACAAACATTTTCTATCCAGAAGCACAGTTCTCTGGCGTCTACTGTTTTGTGGATGGCACCGTCATTAGATCTTTACTGCTTTTCCAATTTCTTGTGGTATTCCTGTTATGCTATGCTGTTCATGGAATGACGTTATACATTAAGATATCTCACCATAATTTTATTTGCTGTGATTAAAAAGATCATATGATATGTACCAAATTTTTTAGATTTCTGGCAAGTGTACCAATATAGCATAGTACTTAGGTGTTTAATAGTTTTCCACTAAATTGACTAGTTTCCTGACTTCAACAAGATTCACACCCATGCCTTTAATGTTTATGTGGCTAGACTATAAATCAGCCCTCTGAAATACCTTGAAGTAGTCATCTGTCACACCAATTGAGTATGCCACAGAAGCAGAATAAAATGAAGAGCAAACAAGATGTCAGCTGGGGTATTTTTAATTTTTTTTGTCACTCATTAAGAAAGGTATGTAAGGAGTTTAGCTTCTGTGATTCAATTTAACATTGTATCTATAGGTCAGATATTTTTTCACTTACTTTTCCAATGCTTCTGAGATCTGTGGCCACAGAAACTATTACAGATATTTTTGTGGGAGAGGGGCCAAGGAGTAACACAAAGGTATCTACAGGACCTGGATTTTTCACTAATTGAGACTTGAGTTTGAAAAACTGTGGATTAGTAAATCTGGGTGGAAAAATAATCCAAAACAGAGAAAGCAAATCATGGAAATAAATTGGAAAACCTCTAATGTTGCAGGAAAACTTAGGATGATTGAAGCCAGGCACATATGAGATCGTGATGTGTTACTGCAAAAAGCAAAAACTCAACTTAAAGCCAAACTTCATCCCTGTCAGTGTGGGTATTAATCTGTGTGTCATTCAACAAATATGTAGTAGCTGTCAACTTTATCTCATGCTACTAGGTCAGAATCTAGGGGTGAGGAGAGGAAGCTACCCATATACCATAATGGACACTGCAGCCACCCCTTCCTTTGCAGCCAATAAACCCACCTCTATAACACTACATGAGAAAGATATTAAGATTGCAAATTCAAGAACCTGAACAGTAGAAACATCCAGGCTAAGTTTACACCTGGAACTTCTTTCAGCCCTTTGTGTATATGCTGTGTGCCTGCTTTAATTGCCTGGTTACATGCTAATGTTTCTATAGGACCGCTCTTCCAAAGGAGCATTGACTGCATGGCTACAGGCACTATTTTTCCTTATCATTTCTTAACAGCTAGCGCCATACTTCATTTATTATATGTAGTTCCAACCCTAATCTGAAGACAAAAAGGTCTCATCTCCTCACGAGATTTTCTCTGAGGCTCCTTGCTACCAAATCTAAGCATTTCAGGGGCACTGGTTAATTTTATCTTCACAGTATTCCTGTGGGAGCATGTTGCCTATTACACAGGCAGTGATCAGAGACTGAAAAATTAAAACTTGAAGTGTTTACTAATTTGGACCAACTTGAGGCAGCTAGGATTTTTTTTTTTTTTAGAATACCTAACATCTCAACAGTTTCTTCACCTAAGCAGCAAGTCTCAATATCACAGTACTAGCCTTACCAACACCCATTTTTAGGGATGGACTTGAATTTCTTTCCTTTTGTGAGCCCTTGTCAAGTCCCATGCTTTCTTGAATATCCTGAGAGAAGTTGAGATTCCTCCAAAAATGGTCAGTTTTGCAGTTCCATTTTTGCAGAGCCAGCAGTTCATCCGAGTCAATACATCTGCTGCACACAACTTTCACTGTTTGTTTTTGGTTTTGTTTTAGGTTGGTTTTGGGTTTTTTTTTTGCAGGAGGCTCTGCAAGCCTTTTCCATCCAACCTTTCGGAACAGATATGGAAATCAAAAGTGTCTCCTGCATAAACACGCTTGGGAGTTGTTATGCAATAAAAAACCTCCTTTTATCATGCAGAGGCAGGTTTCACTGAGGAATATAATCTTGTCACTTTAAAAGGGCTTTTAAAAGGAATAATACAAGAGTGTTAGGGCTCTGTGTCATTTCTCTAGTTCAGGCTACAGGGGTGCTGAAGTGCTGAAATAGTTACAAGAAGTTATTTGGGTACAGGCAATATACCCTTTATTACTTTGCTTGGATATACTTCTGTCCATCTGTCCAAAACCAATTAAATTAGATGCAAAATAAAGATGACAAAGTTGTAAGAAATGTGAATCCAGGTTTTGTAATCAAATAGGTCAGATTTTTGTAACTTCTTACATGTGTCAGACTTCACTGACTCTATCTTAGGATTGTACTAATGTAATAGCCACTGCAATATCATGTCATTTTAACAACGGAAATATCAATGAAACTCACAGAAACTCAAGACTGAGAAGAAGCTATTTTGGAAGAGAGAGTGATAGTGAGTTATACAAGCCTGAGGTCAGACCCCGTAGTTTGGATCTGCAGGGAGCCACAGGAGGTTATCTGACCCTGTTCTGGAAAATATTTGTCAAACCTTTTCTTAAACACGTCCGATGATGAAGACCCCAAAATCTCTGTAATCAAGCTGCTTTAGTGCTGTTCTATCTAGCACCAGAAAAGATATTCCTTACATCTAACCTAAATCTCCATCACTGTCCTGCCAGTTGTACCTCCTCATAGGGAGTATGACTTTGTAGAAGCAGATCACTGATGAGGCTCGTTCAGTTTGTGAATGTATTCAGAACAGATACTGGCCTCATTTTGTATCTGTGAAGTGATTTAGTAAGACTTTGGGGTAAAGTCTCACATTCCCCACTGAATTTTGTCTTTCATTTTGCCAACATTTACTCCAATTTGTTTTGACCGGTTTGAATTCTCTTGCTATGCTACAGCTGTTTGATATCACTTGCAAATACAATATGCGTTCTCCCAGTTCCATCACTGATGAGAATATTAAATCGTATCAGGCCTATGGTAGAGCACTGTCATGTTTCATTCAGTGCATCCTTCCATAAAAATGGTAATCACTGGAAAATAGTCTTTGACTTTGTTTTCTAACCAGTTTTGTACTTACTCTATATTAGATTAACGTATGATGTTTCATTAGCTTCCTTATGAAAATGTCATAAAAGATAAATGTTCAAGAAATGCTGAAGTAATATTCCCTCACTAAGAGATATTGTGAGAAAATGGCTAAGTGCAGTGAGAGAACAACAACAACCACCAGAGTGTTTAGAATTAGTGCAGACGACTTTAGAGATTTGATTTTTTCCCATTTATAAAATATTAAAAAAGGAATAATGTGCTATTGTGTAGTACCTGCATTTGCACACAGCAGTGAAGCTCTGCAGTCAGTCAGTCTTCCTAAGAAAATTCACAAAACACAAATATTTACAAAATCTGTGAGTTTGACATGTGTGCCCACTCATCCAGTCAGCCAAATGAGCATTACATTTCAGATCACGATGACTGTTCTTCTGTGAAACATATGCCATCTTTCCATCTGGGTATTTAATTGCATGTTTTACAAAAAATTAATTTGTTCTGTCACCTTTGTTTTATTCTTTGCCAGTGAGTGGTCAGTGGTTTCATTAGAGAAAAAGAGGTTTTATACATGTGAAAAAGATCAGTTCTTTTACCAGTGAGATACTTCATTTGCCTTTGGAGTAGTGACAGGTATTGCCCTCAATCAATTAATGGAATGGGAATTTCTGTTGCCCAGTTCATCTAATGTAGCAGTATACTAAAATATAGAGCTCTAGTAGCATTCGCTGGGGGTATGTTTACTCTGTGACAATAGTAAGATGATGTAGAAGAGTAGTAATTTTTTCCATCATCGTCAGCAGGTGAGAACTAAGCAAGAAGCATTGGTTACTGTGGTGTGCATTTACCTGCTATTGGGATTGTCCTCTACTGCTTATGCTTTACAAGAGAGAGAATGCCTACCAGCAAAGATTTGTTTTTATTTTGACACTACTAGCCTTAAATCTAAACCAGGCCATTGCAACTCAATAAGAGACACAGCAACATCTGAGATAATCTGATTTGCTTTGGGCTTCAGTCACCTCTTCACTGACTGCTGTCTCTCAAACCTCATAAGGAGTTGTGTCCCAACACAGGAGTGAGTCATGCTGAGCATCCCTTGCCAAAGTAGAAGCCATGCGTCTAAAAAGCCCCAGAACGGTTGGAGGTGGGACAGTACTTGGAAGAAGCATCATATGCACTTGCCTGGAGCTAGCGCTTCTTCAAGCAACTGCTTTTGACCACAGAGAGAAGCATAGTCTTAATCAGTAAAATTCTTGGGTCATGTAACTGCAAGCCCATGGTCCATGACTAAGTCAATTTCATACATTTGTATAAATATAAAGCTGTTTTGACCTGCTTTCCTACTTTCAGAGAATGTAAGGAAATCACGTAAGGTCTGTAGCTGGTCCCATATAATGTATGAATATTTACAACATTTTGTTAATAAATTTTGTTTATGAGGAATAAATTGTTACAAGACTTTTGACCACAAATCAATAAAATCAACATCCATTTTTTATTATTCTCTAACTTGCTAGGACTTTCAGTTAGAGGTAGAAGCATAAGAAGCAGGCAGTCTGCTTAAAAATGCATATGTGATCTTAGTTGCTCTCTGAGTCATATTTGTAACAATTCATTTCAGTGCATATTCTTTGACTCCTTTTTTAGAGATATCAGTTTATATTGATGTTTTGAGTTGTCTTCACTCTTTTATTCAAAACTGGATGACACAAGGCTACCTAGAAAAACAGAACAGTGGAGAGAAGGAAGCTGGACCTTTGGCACAGTGTCAGGGATGAATAAGTGCACAGTCTCTGTTTGTGCCATCCCTGTGTTGCACATCAAGAATTACCATTTGAAAATCACCCCAGTCAGAGAAAAGGTTTTATATAGCTGTTATGCAGCTTTTCTTTAATGGATTCCAAGTTTCTTCAACTGTGAACCATTTTCTTTTCCTCAGCTGAGAGACAGAGGGGGTCAGAGATGATCCTCTTTTTCTGCAGCTACCTTCTGATACTGCATTAGGAACTGCTCAGAAATGCTTCCTAACTCTAACTATCATTGCTTCACCAGGGCAGAATTTAACATTAACATTTATTTTTATCTAATTTCTCCAGGGAAAATTTAATCTACATTAACATTAGGGTCAGAATCATAATGAAAATAGTTTCCAGTGAAAAAAACCACAACAATCCATTTCCAAGTGTCCATTTTTAGAAGAAAAAAGAAAATCACCTGCTGAAAGCACACACTTTATTAAAAAAATCCTGCAACCAGAGCTGCATCTCAGCGGACATCTTTCAGTCAGCAGTACTATCTCCATCTAGTGTAGGACTTAGTAAGATGGGAGCTCAAAATAGTTTAGTGTTATCACTTGGTAGGTGAAGAAAGTTTAGATGTCTTTCTCTTTCAGACTTACCATTCTTGAGCTAATCTTTATTTAGAAGATTTGAGGAGGGAATAGGGAGAAGTTTTTTGCTTGTGTGAGAATCTGACGGAGAATCATGGCAAAAGCCTGAAGGTCGAGAAGATGGCAGCATAGAAGATGGAAGTGACATGCAGCAAAAATAAGTGTTACTGCTTCTCCAGTTCACCACCATAAACGTAAACCTTGGGTTCACCGTGTTCTTCTGCAAAGTCTTGAGCCTGTGGGAAGGAAGCTTATTTTCCTGCTTGCTTGGCACAAAGCAGAGGCTGTGATACTCGCATACAGCAGCCTGCTCCCATGCTGTGGGATCCCAGTAATGGGCGGGGGGTGCTGCAATATCCTAATGTGGATGAGAGTTTTCAGTTGTTACCATAGGAACAAAAGCAGGTTTTACTGATCACAGGATTTTTCTGAAAGAAGATCTACATTCTGAAAATATTAAACTATAGTGCTGGCTAATTCATGGAATCATGGAATTGTTGGAGTTGGAAGGGACCTTCTAGAGATCATCTAGTCCAGCTCCCCTGCTGAAGCAGGATTGCCCAGAGCACATCACTCAGGACTGCATCCAAGCAGGTCTTGAAAATCTCCAGAGAAGGGGACTCCACGACCTCCCTGGGCAGCCTGTTCCAGGGCTCTGCCACCCTCACCGTAAAGAAGGTCTTCCTCATATTTGAATGGAACTTCCTATGTTCCAGCTTGTGCCCGTTGCCCCTCGTCCTGTCACTGGGAACCACTGAAAAGAGTCTGGCTCCATCCTCCCTCAAACCACCCTTTAGATACTTATAAGCATTAATAAGGTCTCCCCTCAGCCTTCTCCTCTCCAATTTATCCATTGATAAAATGGGCATAAAAGGCAAAGGCAACATTGCAACTAGTTCTTTGGGATAGATAGGGAACCATATTTGTTATTTATATTCCAGACACTGGAGACAATGTATTTGGTATGTTCTCATGACTTTGAAGCCATTGCTAGGGAGTTGCGAAGAGAGTCTCCAAAGACCTTGTGGAGAGTCAGGGTTTGCTGTTCCAGCCATTCTTCTGCTGCAATTATACATGTGCAAAAGGAGGGAGGTGGTGCATCTGCTTTTATGTAGGTATTCTGTGCTCTAAAATACTTTGCCCCTCTCAGCCTGCTGTGTGTGGTTGATTTGAGTAATTCACTTTGATTTTAAAGCAGAAAGTAAGAGAACAGAAATCTGCCCTCTGAAACCACTGTTGGAATTTTAAGAACGCTCATATCCAGCACAAAGCTCAAAAACCCTGCACTTCAGTTCTCCCTTAGCATTTTCATATGCATTTTGGGTATAGTTTACCCCTCATAACTTAGCTGGCTAAAAGGCAGGAGTCTAGTCTAAGCTATTCAGCTCCATTTGTAGGTTACAGAAAGAAAGAGTCAAAGGAGAAGATGATTTTTCTAGAATACTACCTGTCTTTAACTTTTATGCTAGGATGGATTGCCTGATGAATGTCTATTTCCATTGCCCAGAGAGGATGCTTACACACATACATAGACAGTTGACTCTAGGACAACTGTGGTTAGATGAGAAAATCTTATTCAGCAAAGCATATGTATGTATAATATAAATTATAGACTCTCTAAGTTATTTAGCCTTAATCTTAAATGTGGCTTGTAGGCTGATTATGGTATTTATCTTAATAAAAATTACAAAGTGGCTGCAGAATTAACCTGACTCAAAATACTATCAATAATACTTGATCCAAAATTAGTCTGAGAAAAAATTACTTCCCTCCCTTCCAGACACACTGGCACATGTACTGATGCTTTAAAAAAACCCCAGTAGAGCCCTAAAATTAAAGAAAACAAAAAACACACTCAAACTTAAAAATATCTCTCAAAATGTTTGCATTTGCATGGATTAAGAGAGCTAGGCGCCAGAAAAAGTTGTTTTAAATGTCTCCAGTCATTTTTTTCAGAGCATAATCTACAATCCACTGAGATTTTTTTCCCACTTTGTGAACATATAAGATAAGGGCATGTGAAAGCAATTTTTCATTGAAAATTGCACAGTAAGTATGCATGAACCAGTATTTGCCTTATTTCAAAGTTCCACAGCCCAAATGCAGCTGTAATTTGCATCATTTACAATTTTGCTGTAAACTGACTTGGGGCATCTGTCTACATTATAGCCAGACCAGGCAAAAGATAAGTAGGAAAAATGAAAAACTTCTAACATAATTGATTTCCACCAAATAGCACTGTCTCTCGCTGTTATAACAATTAGCTTATCAATTTAGTGTAGATTATGGCTTTCCCAATAAGTAACAGAAAAGCTTGCAAATATCCACTGATCAGCAGTGCAAAAGAAGAGTCTGGCACTGTTGCCACTAGAGCTAATGTAGTATCTAATACATATGTTTGTATATCTAATATACATATTTGTTTTTCTTTAGGATATTTTCAAACATGTTAAACCAAAATCTGGCTTTACAACATTGTCCTTCTTTGACAAATATTATTTCACTATGCTCCAGCTAAATTTATCCAGTGGAGGCGTAAGATTGGTCTTGGAAAATCTATTTGCTTCAAATTTGTGCTTCAAGTAAAAACAGATGCTAAACACAGAGTAAGAAAAAAAGGTTAATCTCTCAAGAGCATCAAGAAAGCAATCAACATACTGTATAAACAAGTTAATATTCACATTTTCAAATTTCGTCCTAAGAATACAGCTTCAAGAGCTCAGGAAAGGCCTTAGAGGAGCATGCAGCCATAAGATAGTGAGGAATCCATTGATACAGAGATGAGAGCTTCAGAAATAAACCATTGAAATTCACTTGATGTCCTGGGAGGGATTTTTTAAGTGTTTGACCTGCATAAACCAGAAATTTATCTACAGAAAAGTGCATGCAGTTTACTAATCTTCTGTTTATCTAGTTTATGTTGTATCCTACAATACATTTTCTCTGCTTTGGTTAACCGAGTGTTGCATATATCAAAAAACAGGGCATCAAGCATCTCATTTCAATATTGTAGGTCACAAGCATGATTCTGCCAGTAAGTTAATCACTGAAATCACTGAATCTGTTCAGAATGAATTTATTATGAACTTAGTGTTATTAATGAAATTCTGCATGAGCATTCCAGAGTGGCACAAGGTGGGATTGTCTTAACTTCACCTAACCAGTCCTCCTTTAAAAAAACAGCACTATTGTAAGGAGGAACTTTCTATCCTAGGCAAGTTTTCCCTTTCACATAAAGACAGATTGTAAAGAGCTTTGTCTTACCTAATTTTAAGCATGATATTAAATTGCCTGTAATGTAAACATCCTCATTTCTGTGCTCCCTATTTAGCTAGCAGGAGATACACACCTTCAGAGAATAATTCCTATTTACTCTAGATCATCCTCACTTACCTCCCTTATCTCTTTCTATTGATCATGCAGGAAACCTGTAGCAAGTCTTACCTTACTTTTGGCCTTACCTTGGGCAACTCAGGTGGATGTCCTCTTTGACACAAGCTATCTTTTAGTAGATCCACATGGAAAAAGCCACTTTAAAACAATACATAGAGAGTGGAAGGGAGGGGAGGTAGAATATGTGTGTGTATGTATATATATGTATAACTCAGTGTATATAGATAGATTATTTACATATAGAAAAATAAGTACTGTATATATGTGGTATATAGAAACTATATGCTCTATAAAGAGTATATATACTCTGTCCATAAATATACTCTATGTCTAGCTATACTGTCTCTATATATAGACTATATATATCTATCAATGCATATATATCTATCAGTGTGTGTGTGTGTATATATATATATCAGTCAAAAGTTTGAGAAGCAAAATTCTAGTGTATAACAAAAAAAAGTTTGTCCTGGAGATCACTAAATTCTCTTCCTCTGGCTGCTAGTATACTGGCACATTAATATAAGGATACTGGACTAATATCTCAGTTTCTCCTTGTTTGCAGTTCTGTAGATTAAAATAGAAGAAGGAAGCTCAGCCTCACACTTCCTGCCTGATGCTAGGAATATAGATCATAAACAGCTGACAAGCTGATTTACCCAGAACAACAAACACAACCAGTCTATGGAATTAATTATTTCAAGATATTTGAGCTCCTTGAATTATTTTGAATAATTTCCTCCAACAAACATACCCACCTTCTTCTTCATAGACCAATTCAGTTTCTACAAAATATGTGACGTTTTGAAGCATTTGTTTTCAAAAAGATGTTCAGATTTGTGGTGTTTCAAAGGTACGTTTTTCCCAGCTGCTCACCTGACTGTCCACGGTCTCTGACCGCTCACCGCAGTCAACCTGTCTGCAGTGCTGGTGGGAGTGAATCCTGTTGGAAGCCATCAGGTGAACAGGCAACCAAGTAAGATCAACATGCCAGGAACTGTTTGGTTGTAACGGGCAGTTTAAGGTGTTGGCTGGGAGCAGTACCTGCTCTGTGCAGATGGGTCACCTGGCGCTTCCCAAAAGTCTAGCCCAGTTCCCTCAGTGTTAGCAGCGGATGCGATTGTGCTTTGTTTTTTGTTGCCCTCTCCTACGGGAGGTTATTGCTGCTCTGATCCTCCAATGACCAGTTGAGATGAGCAGTGAGAAGCGATTTTGCCAGCCCAGGCAGGATCCAGCTGGGTTTGCAGTCTGAACTAGCCTGGCTGATTTTGTCCCAGGTGGCCTGGAAACAACTCCCACGTACTTGGTGACAGCAATACAGGACTAAAAATATGAAATAGGTCTTGCATGGCAAGTAAGTAATGAATAGCACATGTGAGAAGTGGTGAAGAACATGATGGTTTTGGAACAATATTTAAGAATTAAGTTTCATGTTTAGAGAATATTTATTTTGTCATTCTCATGATTGAACTATTATCCAGTTGCAGTACTTTTTGATCTATAAAAATTAAATAAATCTGGTTCAGTACAAAAATCTGAATATAGACTTGGTAGTTGAAACCTTGAGAAAGGCTTATACATTCATATGGTGTAGTGTCATCCATAGTTAAACTAAGTTAAATATTTATAAGGTTAATTAGTCTTCGTGTTTTAAAATATAAATGACCTGCTTTTTGACGTTTGGAAGATTTACCCTACATTCATTTCATTATGTGGGAGGAGAACTCTTTTAGTGGTTGGGATAGGACTGTAGTTCTGCCTTATTGTGGTGATCCCCTCTGTTCCTACATTTGGCTAAATGTTGCCAGCAGCATAGAGAAAGGCAGTGCGTACAACACTGATTTGCACAGGCATCCAGTGAGACCAGCAACTGTCTGTGTGCTTTCAGTTATCTTAAAATTTACCTTATGTCCCCAAGATCATTCAGACACCTGTCTCCTAATGAGATCAAAAGGGTTGGAAACTTGCACACCTGTGCTGATTGAGCTCTAGTTATTCTTTGCCTTTTACCTAAACACTCCAGAGACTTCCTAAAAGTGCATACTGCTATGCTATCAATAGGCACCTGCTGGGAAGATGCCTGTCTCCATCAAGGAAAAAATCCACTTGGGGCTCTCAGTGCAGTAGGAGCCGTGACCAGAGTAAGCAGTTGCCTCATCTACACCGTCCAGAGCAGAGGACATATCCCATCCCCTCCCCAGATGAGACAGCTGGTTACATGGAGCAGGAAAGGATGCAGCACAGCCCTTGCAGTGACAGGACACTTGTCTGCCCCTGCTAGAGAGGATGCTGGTGCCTGTGGGTGGGTGGTCCAGAAACAGACTTTGGTGCAGTCTGTATGGTCTCTGACAACACATTAACAGGTTTATTCAGTTTGTGACCCTGGTATGTGCCCCAACATTTCCTGTCATCAGGCCAGTCTGTGTGCTAGGCGGACTTCTGTGTACATATTCATCAAGAAAGGGCTGAAAAATCTATGCTGGCACATCATTTTTGTGGAGCAGGCAGCTAATGTAGCAGGGCTTGGCCCAGAGGCAACATTATGTGAAGAACTGGTGAAGGCTGAGGGGACTGGAAGAAATGCAAGCGCAGCAATGGCACCAATGCTTTTGCGCAGGAGTTTAGGCAACAGGAACCTGTGAAGACAGGTTATTTGCAGTGCTGTCTGAGACAGGTTGCCAGGTTCAGACACGGACTGGTCATGGAGAAAGGATGATGAAGGCTGAGCATCTCTCAAAGAACTGGATCTGACCCCTGCTCAGCACTCTCCCCCTTCCAGGCTCCAAGAAATAGTCTAGCAGTGTTCCTTACATCTTTTCACTGGGTACAGAGGAGTGGATGGGTATTGGGGGAGGGTGGCACTTCTTGAGGCACTGCGTATCTTCTCCCCTGTACTTATTATGTACTGAGGATACAGCTGGAGCATTCAGAAGGTACCTTGAAATCTGGCAATGAGAAAATAGGCAGGTATATAAAGATATGGCCATTTTCTTAGTTTTTTCCATATGCCCTGAGACAATGTGGGATTCAGGGTAGAATTAAGCGTAATTAATATATCTTCATCTTTCATTGTGATCTAAGCAACTTACGCATACTGAGTCAAGATCATGATTAGTGTAACTTGTTTGAATATTACATGGGATAAATTCTTTTGTATTTTTTTCAGGTGCTTATACATTTTTACTGAAGCCTTTTAAAACAGAGGAAATGAAAGTCATCTTTGAGGTTCTGATGGATGAAAAGCTTAAATGCTGACATTGTACTGCTTATTAGATCCAAGCATTAGAAAATCCAAATTAAATCAAATGAAAAACATTAGTGGATTTGTAGTTACGATTTCAGTATGACAGGAATGCATTGTGGGTTTTCTGGTTTAGAGGGTAAATGTTATTTAGAAGCCACTTCTCTTAAAAAGTCATTAACATAAACCATCAGTCTTAGGAAATTCCCATACTGTTATTTAACCAGAAGTATAAAAAAATGAAGCAAGTTCTATTTTGGACTAGTGAGCTTTTTGTTCTCTTATAACAGCTTTAAGCTATTGCTAAGAATACATATCTCTTAGCTAAGTCAGTATGCTGACATGGAACCTATTATTTTAGATGAGCATGTTACTTCTGGAAAAATTCATTGGTCTCAGTCAAAGGATTTTGTATTTTTTCATCCTCAAAGAAAAACAGTGCACTGGATTTCATTTTCCCCAGATATTTATGTCAAAGCTGGCATAAGCAGCGTGTTACTTTATGAATTCAGTAAACGAAGAGACTTCCTCTTCTAACACTTGGAAACACTTTCTACACTTGGAAACACAGTTTATACCCAGAACATACTTCAAGGTTGCCACTCATGTCTTCTTATTCCCTATTCTCAGACTTTCTTTTAGAATTTATGGTCTGAAATAATCTTTTCCTGTGAGATCACAGGGTATTTTGTGTTACATTTGGAACTAGGTGGACTCCCTCTGGTGGCTAACTTCAAACCTCCACTGTTCAGGGACTACCATTTCTCTAAGTTGATTAAATAACTACATTGGTGAAGAACTGTGTGCATCAAAATATACTGAGAAAGTAATGTAACTGGAACCTGTCTTCATGCTTCTTTACAAAGTGGATACCAAATTCAGTCACAAAAGTCAGAGAGATGTACACCAGAAAAGCATCATAAAACCTGCATACCAGCTAGCCGGTTATGAAATGGTTCACACATTGTCCATCCAAGCAGATGAGAATATATGAACGAACAAAGAAGTAACAAATGGCTTTTCAATATTGAAAAATGCTCATCTACTGAATCAAAGCCATTGCACATCACCGACTGGCAACCTGAAGTGGTTTGTTGTCCTTAGAAAAACCATTTCACTTGATAGGTTTGAGTAATTATCGTAACAGGCATTTTCAAAGACACACCTGCTTCCCAGAGAAGCTATCTGAAACTGATGAGAAGTGGCAGCAAGTTGTTGTCTCATCCATCTACAACAACAGGGAGGCAAGAAGCCATATCAGGAAGGAATAGTCAATGCTTCACAGCCAAGATGCAAAGACGTAAACTGATGCCATAGGTATCTATTCTGAGTCAGTGCTTCAACTGTGATTTTGTTGATGAAAAATATTCAGACTTAATAACTGTGTAGATGCTTTATCAATAAGTGAGACCAACTGAAGGAGGATTAAATTCTGAAATTAAAGAACTTGAGAATTGTCTTTTAGAACAAAAAAAATAAAAAAGTATCACAATCAGGAAGCAAATATGAAATGCACAAATACAAAACAAGGACTAATTTGTGAGGAAACAAAACTGCATCAGCAAATTGAGAGTGTAGAGCAGACCACAAGTTGATCCTGAGGGCATCATCTGCCAAGGCAATTTCCATTCTGGGAATATTAACAGGGGCATTTATGTAAGACATCAGAGACAGATTGGGTTTTTTTCACTCAACTTGATGCTCAGGCCCTAGGCTAAGAATATTGTGTCTGCAGAGCACAGTAAGAAAGATGTAGACAAACTAAAAAGACTTTAAGGGACAGCAATAAGAAGGATAAGAGGTTAAATAACATGATCTGTGAGGAAAAGCTGAGAAAATAATGACGGATATGATACTAATTTAATATATAAGAAGTTCTAAAAACTGACGTAAAGAAAAGTGATGGTGAACCATTCTGCATTTCATTCAATGTGGCAAGAAGTAAAAGCTTATTTGCATATGGTAAATGTTTGGGCAGATAATAAGAAAACTTTCTAATATGTGTGGGGTTGATCATGTGAGGATGAACGCTTTCATGAGACACTACACAGTAGTCTGAACAATGTCTTTCAAGAATGGTCTGTGTATATGTGACCTCAGTCAAAGTAGGGAGCAGACTGGGGCATTGCCTTTCCTCTAGGTCTCAGAGTGGCATCTTGTTATTTCTGAACCTACACAACTTCTGCAGACTGATTCCTTTTGCTCAGTTTTAGACTGTAGCCATAAATGCAAGAACAAGCACTGGATTCTCTCATTGCACTGGAGATACCCATGTTTCATGGATGGTTGAAAAGAGCTTATCAAGAGGTACAGAATTAAACTCCCATTTTTTCTTGCCTGAGAGTTTTCTTGAAAAAGGTGACTAGTGCATAAAGCTTGTTGTAAAACTTATTTGTTATGTTTGGCATCAGCTGCCACTGAACGGTACCAGGGAGTCTGGATCTGTTGTTTTTCCTCCTTCATCCACACTTCACATATTTTTTTCAACTTTATTTATATCTGAAAAAGAAGCCATAGGGGATTTTTTAAAAGGGAAGCATCCAACACAAACATGTGTTCCAATTCACGTGAAGCAAGATAGTAATCCTGAAACATAAACCAAAATCACTTAGATCATTCTGTCACAATATAAATCCTGTATACAGTATTTTCTTAAGAATTCTTTAAAAAAATGATCTTGTCTCTCACATTTGTTCAACCCGATCTGTTATTTTTGTCAGTTACGTATCTGTCTGTGATAATGTTCTGCCTTATCATGGGATTGTAGGAGATGGAGTTGGAATGGACCTCAAGAAATTTCTGGTTCATCCCACTGCCTTATGCTCATTTATCTCCTATCTGACAAAATGCACAGATCTGTTTTTAGAACATACAATCTTTTTCATTCTAATTTTTGGAACAAACTGAGATGAAAATTTCAAGGTAGAGGGAAAAATACTGCATGCCTAAGCAGAACCTGGGACAATACGGTGATCCTCCCTTCCAACATTTTGCTCTGTTAACTGTGTGTTTTGTTTTCCTTTTCCTCCTTTTGCTATTTTACAGCACATTTTTCTAGAATTGTTGCTTTCTAGCTTCTGTCTTCCCTTTGCCCTTATTTCCTTTGTTGTCTTCACAGATGATGGTGCAAAGAGAACTGAATGAATGACTTACTATAGAAGAGCCATCGGCAGCACGCTATCTTTCCACTGAAGAAAATGGAAATGCAATAAACACAGAAATGGTGCTGGTAATTGTTCATACTCATCTCAAGACTTTCCCAGCTCTTTTTTCCCTACTCTGATTGCATTTGTGTTGTGGTCTGGACATGCCATATAAGCGCACAATGATTATTCTGCGTTGAATCCAAGCAGCTCTTTCCTGCTCTCGGTTCTCTGGCAGCTGCCTGTTGTTTTCCCTGGACACCAGATTCCCTTCTCTGTTCTTTCAGCATGGACCTGATGCCAGCAGCATGACTGAAAGCCAGGCCAAAACTGATGTCTGACCTCCCACCTGGGTACTTCTTATGGGAATCTGATCTACTGGAAAAAATCTTCTAGTGAAAAATCCAGCCTGTTTCTTGGAAGGTGCTGACACACCCAATGTAAACCTGAAGGCAGAAAATAACTGTGTAAAACAGAACAATTTTAAAATGAATGAAAACTGCCTGGAGAATAGAATCCCATTTTTCTAAACTCTATGATCATGCAGTACAGGCTCCCCATGTGTTACCAAACATATTAGATATGCTAAAGTTGGATTTCAATAATATAAATTCTTGCAGTTTTTTTGTAATTTTGTTCAATTTGTTTCTTTCTTACTCTTTTTCAGTAACTGTCACTACATTTGTATTGTTCTGCAGCTATTGCCATTGTCAGGTGAGGGACCAGCTGGGAGAACCAATGGTAGCCTCTGCTCCAGATGACCTGTTGTCCTTTTCAGTGCCGTTCTGGAATGGATTCCCAAGACTAGCAGCTGCATTGTGAATCTCCAGTTCATAAATCATGATTTAAAATGGAAAAGAAGAAAAAAAAGTGTATGTGCAAAGAAGAAAAGTCAAGCCCTGAGTTATTAATAACACAACTCATTAGGCTTGGAACCTTATGTTTAATTTTATACTCTATTTGCAAGAAAAAGAATTAAAATAGTTGTGAACATGTTGCATTTCTGAATGTCTGATAGCAAGGATTCATTTGCTCTGAAAATAAGGAACAAGAGGGAGTTTAGTGCACATATAGTAACTTGCAATCTGACATTTGCTTGTATAAATGGAAGATCTATATTGATCTGCTCTAATCAATTGTCTGAGTGACATCCATCAATTTCAGTGAGGATCTCGGGAAATCCCCCCAAAATATTGGGATTTATGCAAGGTACCTATCTTTTCTGTAGGCAAGAAAACCAAGCTGCAGTAACAGGCAACCCTGATAGTTACCAGAAAGCAAGCATGTAGGTCCTCGAAGAAGACAAACTAGAAAAAAAAAAAAAAAAAGAAAATGTTTTGAATTTCCCTGATTTAAAAAAATCACAGGAATTCTCTTTATATATAGGGGCTCCTATCATAGGTGGATCTGTTTCATAACTGTTAGCCAGCTTAGATGCTACAAAAGGATTCTCACCAGTCTTACATTGTCTCCACAGCATCCATCTCAAAAGGTCTACTAATGCATGTGCTAAAACAGGGATGAGGATGAGTAGAGGAGTCTAAGGCTCCACTGATGAAAGTAATGAGCTAGTTCATCAGAGAGCATCTAGAAATATAATTTTTAGCAAGCTTTTCTCTAAGGAGCACCGTGAGTTGACATGGAGTGTACTCAGGACATTTACACCAGCAGTGCCTGTGAATCATGATTTAGGTCGTTGATGTTAGAATTAAAGTTTAGTCAGGGGCATGGCTCCATCATCCTCTTATTGGCCACCATGGGAAAGCAGATAAACTTGATATATTTTATATTGTACAAATAGTAACAATCTCCAAGAATTCATTAATTGATGGCCTAAAGCCTATGAAGAAAAACATTACATTATAATTCCCAGAGCAACAGCTGAGGTTATGATTGTGCAAAAAATAAATTCAGCGAAGTCCAAAGCTAATGTCAGATTTGGCCTTCATGGACTGATTTTCCCCAGTCACATTCTCACATTGGTTTGGGTTTATTTTTCCATCTCTTTGAGCATGACATCTCTTAGCGTGGCTTTAAGTATTACGAAGCACAGAAGGGTCTCAGGAGGGATGTCTAGGTTGTGTCCTACCACATCCACCATGTGATATCTGGGAGAGCCCTTTCTTAAGCTGGTTGGATCCCAACTCACTAGGGAATTCAAAAAAGTGCCTGGGTGACTGTAGTAGGATTGAAGCTATTCTTCCTTCATTCTTGTAAGACCATCATAAGGTGATATAATCCGTCACTTCTTGTTACTGTTTAACAGCATCCCAAGTGCCTGGGAATAAAGTTTGTGGAGACTGGGGGCATACACAACTCTTTCGTTACCTTATTTGCTTTTGCCTTGTGTGGCTTTATCCCTGACTCAGTGCTCTCCATAAGCTTTTATTATTAGAGAGAATCCTTCACTTACCCTTTGATTTGTGAGAGCAGTACAGAGGTGAATATTTTCTTTCATTTCATTTAAGAGGAAAAAGACTTGGACTGCATTTTTCACTATGAAATTTTGTGACCTCATATCAAGCAATCAGGCAAGCACATGCAAACCATATTGATGCCCTGTAAAACACAAAGAGAAAAGAATAAATTAACAAAAGGGGAAGATCTGTTCAGGCAAACTGAAATAATGCAGTGCTTCCCTGGGAGAATAATAGTAAGCACTGTACGAATATTAATTACCAGACCTAAAGCAAAAAAATTACAGCATAACCGGAACAAAGGGATATTTGCCATAGAAGTACTACAGGAGCAGCTGAATGAATACACATACAGTGCTTTCTGATCATAAGCTGCTATGTGCGTTAAGAGTTAGTGGCTTTCTGAGGGTAAGACCATTAAGTAAATAAATCTATGTTTACTACATACAGCATATTAATTTCATAAGAACAGATCTCTAAACTGTCCTGTTCATGTAACTTGCCCTGTGGATTATAAAAAGATAGCACATACATGGTTGTTTATGGCACTTGGCATGAAAGCAGCACATTTGTCATGTCACTAGATGGTCACCTGCCAAAAGTTGCCCACATCCTGTTATCTGCTTATGTGTCAATAATATACTTATCCTGATTGCCTGTAGTTAAATGAAGTCAGTCAAGTTTCCAGGGAGTATAGCACTATTTGTATATTATGAGGAGACTGAAAGGGAATTTGGGTGCAGTGAAAGGAGGTGAATGTATACTTTTAAACTTTCTAAGTCATTCAAGCCTTCAAGTCTAATAATGTCAACAAAACACACTAATTATTTAAACAAAAGGACATGCAGATAAAAGGAGAGCTCAAACACTGGGCGGCATCTAAAACACGGAGCTGCCTAACAAGATTAGTATTTTTATGCATGTTCCATCTTAATGTGTATAAGTAACTTGCATGTGGTAATGTTGTTTGCCACAAAAGAAATGAACCTGTTAAAACTTAAGAAAACCATCTGATGCCTGGGATTGCACTGACATATTTAATAAGGGCTGTACATTCCAGTAGTGAGAAACTCAGGGTGATACCACAAGATGTTCCCAAAAGTGGTATCTGAAAAAACCTCAACGCTGTTTTTCTGGCAGTCCAAGCTGGTAAGTGTCAGGATGCACCATGCAAGGACAAGTGCTATTTGCAATGGCTGTGGGAGGAGTCCTGGCGATCTCTCCTCCCGCCATGGGCAACCACTGGCAAGGTCAGCAAGGCAGGCCCCTACGGTATCTGGAGACCACCAAGATACAGGATAGTGCTCTGGACAGATTTGGCAGTGAGCAGTTGAGCCGGGTCAGTGTAAACACCTGCACTGTATCTGAGCTGCTAACTTCTGAAGAGGAATTTCTCCTAATTGGTCTGTGTAAAGAAAACTAATGTTAGGGGGGCGAAAAAGCATATATTGGTCAGAGAGAGGATAAGAACCTCAGTCTGACCCAGCTGTGTCTTGTCTGTGACAAAGAAAAGTGAAATAAATTGCCAGGTCATTGCACCCTGCCTGTATCACACTGTCTTTCATATTCAATAAATGATGTGCGATTACAGTAAGCAGCTAGCTTTGAGGGAGTATATTTTGGCAAGGCCTCTCCCCTCTCTCTTCAGCACTGGTACTATGGCTTTGTGCCACGGTATCCTCCTACCTGTCAAAACACTTCAGTCTGAACGCACTGGCTGCTACCGGGTGAGGAGTAAGCCTGGCGTTAGGCAGCTGCCTCTGGAATGCATCTCACCGGGCGAAGTCACTGGGCAGCGAGGTCATTCCCCCCATACTCACAAAGTCATTCTGATATCAACAGGACTTCCCTCTCCAGACCAGAGAGAGGTGGTTTTAGGAGCTAACAGTCTATTTTACCTATGTCTGTTTGTGGAGGATACAGCAAAGTGATTGTCTCCTTCATCTGTTTTTCCCTTTTTTTCTCTCCAAAATGACTCTGTCAAGATGCGGTGGGTGTTTTTGTTGTTTTGTTTTACTTGTTTGTTTTTTTTTTTTACACCTAAGGTTTGTTTTTTTCTCATTGCTTTCTCTCAAAAGCTCAACATTTGAATTTGTTTCTTTTATGGGTAGCTTAACTTGAAGATAGATTTTGTTTTCTTCCCTTTACTGAACTTCTCTTGTTAAAAATGACTGATGCTTGTTTATACTCTGTTTTGTGCTTTGAACAGATATCAAATCCTATGCTTTGAGAAGGGAATATAGAAGGGGATCATGGATTCATCACCATTCATCATGCACTTCAATGTGCATGTATGTGCCTGCACTGCAAACTGAGACCACAGATAAATTCATTTGTCTGCTTGCAATCTGCTGTAATTAGACTTCTGACTAGCTGGAAAGTGACTATTCATTACACTGCAACACTGCAGAGCTAGATTAACTTTTTGGGGGCTTTTCAAAAGCATCATTTGCTCTTTCTGGCACCCACTGAATAATAATAACATAACCAAATAGCTTCTCAGTATTTTGTAATGCAATAGCATATATGAGCTCACGTCATCAACTGGGAGCCCACTGGGTTAGGTCCTGTACAAACACCATATGTTTTGGCTGCTTCCAAAAGGCCTTACAATCTAAGTGAATAAGACTGAGCCAGAAAGGGCTTTTTTTGAGGCTGTCAACTTCCCATATAACTCTACACCTTCTGAGACTTGCTTCATAACTCTGTCCCAGAACAAAAGCAGTATTAGAGACAAGCGTCATTTCTCCTTTACAGTAGATGTCTTCATTGCTCTACTCCCAGTGCAGATGGCTTCCTAAAGGCAAATTTGTCTGTTACGAGTGGGGTGCCCCAGCGTAAGCATGATCTGGCAGCACAGAGTAGCGTGGAGAAACTCTGGTGACAGCCTCTGGCTGGCAGATGGCCCACAAAGTTGGCCAGTGTTTGTACCCACAATCTTTGTCTACTCTCTTCATCCTAAGGTCTGCTAGAAGCTCATTCAGCTTCAAGAAATACCAGGAAAGAATACTGTTAGGTGCCTGGTCCAAAATGCAAAAGTGTAGAGATCACCTTAATGAGACCACCAGCTCCTTTGAACCACTGGCTATGTTCTTCAGCTACAGTCAAGGATTCAGACCTGACTGTCTAGTCCTTGAAATGACGTAGGTAACCTTCCAAGCCTGTGCTGTATACAACACATGCAAATATATGTTTCCCCATCTGCAAACATCTTGGAGAAGGAATTCTTCTAAGACAAATAAACTCCCTAGGAGTCTTTAATTGGAGAGATATTTTCCCCTGTAACAATATAAAATTCTTACCTATGCTGTTCTTTTATGAATAGTAAGTTTTTCTTGGAAATTTGAACAAAACCAATATATGCACTTTTAAGAAAAATAAAATAAAATCATATTTCCACTGCTACTTTAGAGGAAACACTTGAGTGTTCTTTCTTACCAGCTTTAACACTGAAGCCTAAGAAGTCAGAAAATGTACATCTAGCATAGGAATATCTTTAAAACTTTAGTAGTCTCTTTCAATGCTGAGATAAAATTCTATTTTGATCAGTAGAGCTGTCATATTAAAAAATTTCTGTATATATGTGAAACACAACTGTTAGAGACTATTATTTAAATCTGATTTCCTACTGGTGCTTGTTTGTGTAAATACATTGAATGAGTTTTGAATCATACTAAAAATCAATACAGGGAAGTTTTTGTTCTTGGTGTTTAGGAATTTGTGTGTGAATGATTGAAAGGTGGTAGAGAGAAAATCAGACTTCCTAACAGAACGGAAGCTGGAGAGTGCAGCTACGGTATCCTAAATGAAGCCTCATGAAGTTTGCTCTTCCACAGAGCTGACCGTCTACCATTTCTTTAGCCAGGAATTATGTAAACTGCAACATTAGCCTCTTGACACCATCCAGAGATTTTTTTGATGTCACAGAGGCCTTCAGAAAAACAGAGCTTTAATGTTTCTATTTCTGTTTTAATGTTTCATGACTACAGGTTTAGTGTACCATTTCATTAGTCTTTTCTATTTGTTTAAACTACCTGTTGTTTCTTGTCTTAAACTATAAATGTCTAAGGGCAGTGGATGTCTTTCTGTGCTGTATGTACTCATCCAGTGCCAAAAGAGCTGAGACTTGCTATCTATGACTGGGCACCCTAAGTACTATAAGATATCTTTGTGGAAGATTTGCTGTGACTCAGATAGAAGATACCTGATCGTTACAGAACCTGCTATCAGAGGGACTACTGTACTACGTTATGATAATGACTCCTTCCATCCTGAAAAGTAGCAAAAAGGCTAGCCAAAACTAATCTGCTGCCAACTTTAGGATTTGAAAAATGAGCTTGAAGCCCAGCAAGATGCTGTGGTTTCTACTGGAGGAGAAGAACTTACCATGCTATGCTTACATTTCTGTTATTTAGTACAGGAATGAAACCCTCTGACACAGAGTAAAGTATTTGCCTGGAGAAGGATCGCTTAATAAAAGGTTCTTAGGGAGGCTGGGTGCCGTAGAGCAGTCTAGAAATACCCTCTTGAACACTTATTTTGAAAATTTTCGCTATACTGGAGAAGAACTTGGGATGTACACACAAGATATAGAGAAAGGAGGGTCAGCAGGAAGAGCATGCTAAGAAGCAAGCGGACCCATCAGAAATAACTTGCTGTGTCCCCTTGGAGGTAAAAAATAAAATATGCTTTTGAAGTTTAGAAGGTAAGAGCCCCAATCCTTTTCTGTCAGTGGTCCAGAAGATCAGAGCAGCTGCAGCAGCAGCAGAGAAATGTGGTGAGAACCTGCCAGGAAGGGCCAGACTCTTCATGGGGCCAAAAGCCAGGGAGCTGCAAGACAGACCATCTACAGCTGCTGTCAAAGAGTACTCCTTGGTGGTGCAATGTATATGCAAGCTTCCCAGATGACTAAGGGAGCAGTGACCTTAAAAAGAATTGCTTGTTTCATGGAGTTTCCTCCAAATCCACTTAAGATTCAAAAATTGCAAGTCACTCAAGTAGGAAGTTGTTGAGTTCAGCGTTTAAGATGATACAAATGGAGCAAATTATTGCTTGCAATACGATTGGATGTAAACAAGCTTTATCCCACTGGTTAATTCTCTTTTAAGAAGAATGGTAATTAGGCCTAAATTTTATTCATAGTTGCCAGAGACAGGAGGAATGAATACATCTTCATTTCCTTTTTTATAATAGGTCAAGTCACAAAATCTAGAAGGAATTCAAAGTTCAGTATCTGCACTTTTTTTCCACTGATCCTGATGGGAATGGGTACCTCATTCTTAATTTGTCATTGCTAATGGCTTACTCAGTCGTTAGACTTCATATGTCACATAAGATAGCTTTACTCCATGCCAGGTAACCATTCATTCCTGTCCCTCAGGGATGCAATGTCAGCTTGAGCTCAGTCCCATGATATGTGCTAATCTGATAAATCACTGTATTTGGTGGTGGTCTAAATTAACACCCTTGCATCGAAGCAGGGTCTAAACACTAAGACAGTAAGATGCTGTTCAGGGAGAGCTCAGGGAGCGCTTTTTGCCACCACTGAGCTGCCAGCTGCCCACAGAAGGTCTGCCAGCCTCAACCTCTCTTCGTGCTCTCCACGTCAGAACTGCAGGCATGGTTTCACAAATGGAGCTCTAATGCCAACCTCTTTTTCTACAGCTTTATTGCAGCTTAACTACAGCTTACTCACGTACAGTATATGTTAGGTATAGGGCTTGCAAACGTGTTTGTTCCAGACCATGCTGACTGCTCATACAGCCATATGCTTGTCAGCCCAAGTAACTAACAGTACTTTAAATAACCTTCTATGTCATGGCGTTGGGAGTGCTGTTTAGATATTTCAGTGAGTGTGCCCTACTTATTAATATTTTGTTTTAGCAGTCCCAGAGAAATCTTTGTACGTTCAGGGAGGAATATTAAATAGCCTTTACCAAATAGAAAATTGGATCAATTTACTCCATAGTTAATTAAAGCTCTTTCATTTGTTTGTTACATTGTGTATTAAATTATCCTCATGTTGTCAACATAAGAACTAATTCTGGAGAAAGCATATATACCATGAGGTGCTTTGGGATAGGACACAAAATATGACTTGAGTGTAAATAACAGTTTTGTCATTTGTACATTATTTTTCAGCCATAATTTAATTTTTTCTATTCCTATGAGACTTCGGAAGGGATAGTAGGAAGTTCCTTAAATATTGAATATCTCTTCCACAGATAGCCACAAACAAGTTTGAAAACGCAGTGCTGAAACCAGTTACTGGCTTTGGTTTCTGAATGCGCTGGTGCACACACTGAGAGCTTAACAGGCCAGTGCTGAATGATAAGGTTTAGATTGCTTTAGATCTAAACATGTGGCACTTTGCTGGGCATTTATATATTGGATTTTTGGAAGAATTAGTATCTTTAGATCTTTGAAATATCAAATAGTCTGAAAAAAAAGACAAGACTTTAAAACCAGATGTTAAAATTGTGAAAGTATTAACCCTGAATAAATTCATACCTGTAAACTAAATCTAAGTATTTAAACTATTCTAGCTGCAAATGAAATCAAGTATTCTTACAAGCTAAACACCAGAAGAGCAATCTTTCCCACATTTAATAATTCAAACTTTAAAAATCCTAAAATTCTTTCTACACCTAACTTTCACAGTCCCCATTTTTGATTTTTTTAACCTAATTTAGACACTAATCTATTTTTCAAAGAGACTTTATTCTCTTCAGGTTCATCTACACAACAAAATGAAAGTATGACTGTAACAAGTGATAGTTTATCCACACCAACCTCATAGAGCAAGCACTGATAACAACAACAGTCATTGCAGCAGCACAGTCTTAGTGTGTGCTATCAGAAAAGAAACTCTCAAGGGATGCTTAATTAGATTAGAAGCGGTATACTAGGATGTGGTACAATTGCACTTTCCTAGGCAGATATATCTTTACTTTCTCATCAAAAACACCAAGAAGGTTAGGAGCACAAATCTTTATTGACTGCCAGTAAAATTTGTTATACTAACTCATTGGGGCACTTCATAAGTCTTCCTCTAACTTATCTTTACAGGTTATATGTATAATAAATATTGTTTTGTCCATCTATCAATCCATCAACAAATGGGTTTGTTTGAGCTAATGATGAACTAATAGTATACTAACAGTTCTCCCTGGAAGAATAAAGTATGCTTCAACTTTGTAAAAAATAATAGTTCCTCTCCTGCTCTGAATTTGATAATGAGGTGAAACATACTACATGATAACATGCTCTAAGAACATACCATTAACTAAATACCATTAACTCTGTATTAATAGAGGTGGTTGTTATCAAGAATCATCTGTGATCATCTTTTTTGCTACATTTCATTCTGCTGTTGGGAGAGTCAGCAAAAAAGTGTGTGACATTCTGACAGTGGCCCAGCAGTTAATGCAGATCTTTGGTGTTACACATTATAGTCCACAACCATTATTTTTTAATTTAGGAAGAGCTTTGATTTGTATGTATGTTTGCTGTATTAACTTCAGAATAACTTCTCTAAGTCAGCCTGGTATGCCTTCTTTTATGCACATACTCATTATGGCCCAGAGGTCTGTTCCGCACGGGTTCGTGATATAATAATAATTTGTTAATTTTTCTTCCTTCTGAAGAGTTATAACAGCTCTCAAAGCCGGACATGAAAACATACATTTTAAAAACACTCAATAGTTACTGATCTAAGGTCCAGAGAGGTTGAGTGGTTTTCCTGTAGGAATCCTCTATTGCAAAGGAATTGTAATGTAGAAACCCTTCCAGTGACAAAAGCAGTATTTTGATTCTTAAAAAATATATTTAGGTATAAAGCATAGGCTGCAGACATGCAGAATAATCCTTAGAGGAGCTAGCAAGTAACATTTTAGACTACACACCTAAATGAAATAGGATTTCACATTCCATTTTGGAGCTGATTTAAGAGCTGATGGTTTTGTCTAGAACATGCAGAAAAATCAATCTGAATTAACTTTAAAAATGGATTGGCTAAACCACATTAAATTTCTGTGTAGCCAACTCTCATTTAGAATGTATTAATTTACTTTGGAAGTAAATGCAGTTACATCGAATTAGGGCCACTTTAATTTTGAATGAGAATGTGCACATAATGCAGTTAAAGTAATCACAACTTTAAATTCACACCTTTAGTTACTTTGAATTAGTTTTTTTTTGAGTGTTCCCAGACATATAAACTCTAAATTTCACTGAAGTCAATAAACGTTTCTTCAGATGTGCATTCTTATGTATCCAGAAAAAAATGGAGCAAACAAGACAACTTAAAGGAGCATATCCTGACAGCCAATAATGCTGTGGATACACGGTGAAGGTAGAGTTTCCTATCTAGTAAAAGCTATGGTAAAAGCAACTGCCTCTTGTGGGTGGTATCATCCAGTAGCCGAACACTGAAAACATTTAAAACCGCCTACTGTCAACATTTCATTATATCTGTGATAGCCAAATTTTTGATAGGGAAATAATGTTATCAAAATTGACTGCAGTGGGTTGTTTCCACTTGACAAGCAACATCACTTACGACAACCAAGAGGCATTTAATGAACTGTGGGTGTTGATTACACACCAAGTTCCTTGCTTTCCCTGCAAACTGCAAATCTTAATGACCTGGTTTGCTGTATGCCTTATGGCCACACACTGCTGTGTATGCTCGTGCTATGTACAACTTGCTGCTTCTATGAGAACCTGCAAATGGAAGAGGATTTAAAGAGCATTTATTTGAACTATTGAAAAAAACAGTGGGAGATGTGAAGGAAGAATACAGGGATAATACAATCTCTCATAAGACCATCTTTACTCTTATAGTGCAGATTAAAATTTACATGACAATAATCCATGCGCCAGGTGAACTGCAGGATTTCTTCACAGAATCTCTGTTCAAAGGTAACAAAGTGCAATGACTACGTGACTGTGAAATGCCAAGGTATGAACATGAAGCAAATCACTTGGTAATAGCTGCATATGGATGAGCAGATTGTGTTGAAAAGTGAGAGAAACAGGGCATTTGGTCATCAGAATTTGGTTGAGTGAAATTTGCTTTTGTGCAGGTAAAGTGAAAATACTGCAAGACTGTAAATCTCAGAATATAAAAATCAGAACAAGATGGCTTGCAGTGAATTTAACTATCTGTAATATTTAAATAAAAGTTAAAGTTATAAAAATACTTTGAAATAAAAAATTACTGGGTTGCAAACACTGCTATCACAGAATTTTTGGAAAGGGGAAGTTGAAGGTATAAGCAAGTTGGATCCACAAAATTTTGAGCGGAGCTAATGTGGTTCATTTCTGCATCATCTTACTTTTAAAAGTGTTAATTTTAAAAAGTTGCATTGAAATAATCAGACTGTTTCTCTTTTCCAACAGATACATCAGATTTATAATGAAGACAGATTTTTTTTAAACTGTATTAACTTCTGTCTTAATCTTACATAATATGAAACACGAATCCTGAACTTTCACATTCTTAACACATACACCACCATAAGCCACCTGACAATTTTAACGTAATGTGAAACTGTATGCCTACAGTTAAATGAAAATTTATAGCAGGTTCTCATATAAATAAGGTATAACATTCTAAATATAGACTTAGACACTCAAGTATATAACAGCCTTCTTTTAGAAGAGCAATATTATTATATTTGTTTTAAAAAAAATCAAACTGTTTGGTATTCATGGGCCTATGGATGATTTATAAGTACATCAAGTTTGCTTATACAGAGAAATTATTAGTGAGAGGCAGAAAAAGAAAGAAGATGCAGTTGATAGAAAATAGAGTGCATGTGTATAATTAAATGCATGAAAGATTACATTTTTGCATTTGTTGTCACAATTTTCAATTTCCACTAAGGTATCATTTTGGTTATGCTTGGATTCTAATAAATTTCAAGCCAATAACAAATTTCATTAATTAGCATGAAACAGACTCAGAATATGGACTGCAGGCAGCTTCCTGCTGTTGTTGAATGTTGCAAACCTGTGATCCTATTTTATAGTTGTAACCCAGTTAAAAACTCCTAATGAATTATCAGGAGTTTTGTGTATATGAGAGTATGAGCAGCAGACAGCATTGAGCCCACACCATCCTTTCACAGGGGTGACTCCCACCGACTTCCACGAGAGCTTGCCAGCAGAATTGATCCTCCTGAGTTTCAGTTCATCTGTGGAAATGAAATAGATTGTCATAGAGATTTCCCTTTATTTGACTAAACGTTGCTTATCCCAGCTTCTTTTTGCAAGCAGTTTATCAAAAGAAAATGTTCAGCAATCTTTTAATTCAGAAGCTGCATCTCAAGGTAGAGGAACCTCCATGTGCCTCAGGGCAAATCATAATGAAAATTCCAGGTTTAACAACATCATTTTAATGGCAAAATACTTATTTTATCCTTCTCAATTGCATTTAAGCCATGGGCTTTCTATTATGATTATTTATAGTTATCATTTTGGCTGCTCTGAGCATCAGCATATGGACTTAGCTGCCTTCGCTCCTCAGAAAGAAAAATGAAGTTTGAAAGACTGTTCATTATCTTCATGGCATGTGTTGACTGCACTGATTCTTCATCTGCCAAACTGCATATGCTGGCTTCTGTCTCATCTGGAGACCTCTGGAACTAAAAGTAATTGATCAAATTAATTCTAATATAATCCCACACAGACCCTGCTACCACTGCAGCTTGTTAACGTTATATTCAGTTTATTTAAACTATTTGGATGACATCATGAAAACTACCTTCAATACATCAAAAAAGTATGAAACGAAAGCCTGTTTCAACATTTTTACCAAGATGCAACTTGGGTTTTGCTACTTTGTTCTAAAAAAAAAAAAATTGGAACCTCAATACTTACTGAATTAATTTCAATTCTGTTGGTCATACCTCCCAAATTACTGAATTTTTTCCTACTCTTTGAAAAAAACCCAACAAAACACAGCTTTTAAATTATGAAGTTCACCACAGTAGCTTTGTATGTGGTACAAAGTAGCAACTGAAGGATCCTAGTAGCAAGTTTCTGAACTGCACACTCCCTTTTGTTTCACACTGGTAATTCCCAATCCTGCCCAATTTGTGGGCCTTTACATTGAAATCGACTCATTGACAGACTTCTATCATTCCTTATGGACTCCAGTCCGCTTACTGCCTCCCCAAAGCAGCTACAGATTTTGGTTATGCAAAATATTAAAGCAGTTCTAATAAAATCTTTTGCTGTAGTTTCCATCATCCTCTGTATTCCCTACTTTCATACTGGCTGTCGGCGGTAGGGCGCTGTTGGCACCACTAATAAATGGTGGCCTGTGCAACGACCTGGCATACTGGGTGAAAGACAGAATGTCTCTGATTGCAGTGTCACAGCAGAATACATCATTTGGTATAAAAGTAACTATTCATAAACCATCAGAAGTGCCAAGGGTACCTAAAACAGCAGAAAGTGATTCTCATAGCAACATAAGAGTGAGGATATAAGTGTGCATATGACCGGTTATGATTTATAGGTATAGAATGTTCCCCACTGCTTTGGGACCCTGGCTGTAACTAGATACAACATGTGAATTAAAGATAGCACAGCAGTCTCAGCTTCAAGATTTCCTATAATTTATCACTTTAGCCAAAGCACTTAGCCATCATGATGTCATAGATATATTAAATTACTTTGCGTAATATTGAAAAAAAATATAAAGCAAGATTTGAACGTTATAAAGATACTACCATGACCATAAAAATACAAAGTAGTATCTCCGAGTCATTTGCACTCATCACTAGTGCTTAGCTGGCTAGTAGCTAAGACCTGCTAGATTTTCCAGTGCTGAGTACCTCAGAGAAAATATTTAATACTTATTAAACATGCTTCTGAATGGGAAGAATGAAAACTGCCATGAGATTACTCCTAAAAGGACAATAGATTGTCATCATATCTTGTGATTATTATGCTACTTAGTAAGCAAAAGTGTCCTTTTCAGGTAGACTGGGCTAGTTCTCATAGGCTTTCGTGACAGCTTTATAAATTCTTTTAGCTCTAGACTAGTAGGCAGTTTTCCCAAAACACCACAGTTGTAATAGAAAGGCTGTAACAGTCATTGAAGTAAATTTCTTCAAGAGCTCCTCTATGCTGTACTTTTTGTTCTAGTTAGGGCTAATTGGCAAGACTTCAGTGAAAGCTTTTTCAGAAAGCAGATACTGAGATGTGAACTTTTTACAAAAACATCATTTTTTCAGACCTAGGATAAATTTTACAGCCAAAATGAAAGCCATAATTTTGAAATTATGCTGGCTTTCTGGGATGTGGGAGCCTCGAGTTCAAGACCACACTCTACATCATTTTTCTTCCACTAACTTAGGAGACCATTTCCACCATTTGGACAACAAAGAAAGACAATATCATCCTGGTGGAAAAAACACAGGATTTGTTCAAAAAATTAAAAGTTGTCTCATTTCTGAAGTTATTAATGCTAAGAGCTGCAAAGAGAACACAGATATCTGGCAATAATGACATGCACAGTGCACTAGCTAATTTCTGAGGGTATCGAAATGTGATGCGAAATGTGATACGAAATGTGATGAATGGTGGTTGTTTTTTAGTTTAGATTAAGCAAATACGAGCGGTGGAGAGATATGGCCACATTTCATGTATCAAAATTCCTAGATCTGGTTTGTGTGCTGGTGTGCTACTATTTTTTTTTTTTTTTCTGGATGTGTCAGTTTATGTAGTAACAAAATATTACATTTTCCCAGACTTTCCTCCAAATACAGGCATTAAGGGTAGCCCAGTGATCCTTTACACTGTTACAGACGTACCAATTCCTTAGGACAACATCTGAAAACCAAACCAGATTTATTGGCAAGCATAGTAGGCTGCCTTCTCCTAAGCCCTTGGTGATCACCAACAATGATCATCCATTACCTAACAAGGAAAGTGTAACAACCTGTCCTCATAAATGGTGCCAGTTAGGAGGGCTAGAAACAGATAATCCTCAGGACACAAGGACTTGTGGCAAAATTGTGTGTAGAAACCACAACTTCCATCTCAAAGGTCCATAACAGGGTCCCTGCAACAGCAGGGATAAAACAGGCTGAGGCGGAAAGCATGGAGCACACCATAACTAACCAGCCTGTAGGAGGAGCAAAGTGAAATATTTTCAGTCTTACAAAGTCAACAGGTCACTCTATCTATTTAGCAGTGAAGCACATGCATAGGCTGGCAAAGTTCCCCACTCGCCCAATCTTTCTTGATTTCTTTCCATGCAGTCCGTAATTCTGTATCAGTCTTTCATAAACAGTTAGTGGTAGGAACAGGCACTTTTTGTTTATAGCTAGTGATGCTTTAATGCCATGTGTGTGTATAAATTCCTCTCGCTTTTATAATTTTGAAAGGAAACTAATCCCAACAGAAATTATTACTGCAATAAAAAAAGTAAGAAGATTGTATTTATGGGCATATCAATTTCAAGCTCTTCATGGATTAATCAAGAAAAATGTTTACAAGAACAGCAAGAAACAAAGAAATAAGATTATACTTTAATTTTTTTCTTTAGAAAACAGAAGCAGTATAGACAACTATTTCTGAAAGTGCCACTGGTTTATGCATCATTGCAGTTAATAACTTATTCCAGGTATTAAATCTGTCACATTCCTTTGACTTAGAATAGAATTGAAGAATTTACAGCCAGAGACCCAAATCTGACCTAGCAATTTGAAAGCATAACAGAGATATGAAACCAATTATTCTCTGTCCAAACACTGACACACATACCTTGTATCAGAGAGACATCTGAACAAGTCGTGTTTAATATCAGACTAAAATTATTACAAAAATGAGAGCATAGGGATTATTAAACACTCATTTGCTGAAGAGACTTCACTCCTGAAAAGAGACCATCAATGAGCTTTAGTTGATAATGTTAAATGTCTCTTCAAATAACAATAATTTTTTTTCACTCTTATTTCCCACATTCCATTCCCTCACATTTTTAAAAACTCCTGTTTTTTCAACTTCATTTTAAGAAAAAAAACCCCACCTCATCTCTGCAGTTATCTTTGTGACAACAGCAATATTAACAACGTATTAGTGAGATCCAAAGGATTACTCCTGAGTTTTGGAAGGTTTGTTTTTTTTGTTTGTTTTGTTTTGTTTTGTGTTTGTTTGTTTTAAATATAACAGATAGAGATCTGTAATTAAAACAGGTGAAAGCACAACTGTGGAAATCTCCTTTTGCACTCTTTTTTCAAAAGCGTTACAGAACATCTTTTCTCCTGCTGGGTTATCCTGAATTTTGCCAGTTGCAAGAATGACTTAAATACTATAAAACATTGAGAGCCAATGGCTTCTCTTGAAGATGTTAAAACATGAAACAAGGGATGGAAGACTTTCCTGCATCACAATACCAAGAAGACGTGAAATTAGACAGAATCATGGAATCATAGAATTGCCTAGGTTGGAAGGGACCTTTAAGATCATCAACCATCAACCTAAATCTGATAAAAACCATCACTAAACCATGTCTCCAAGCACTATGTCTACCTGTCTTTTAAATACCCTCAGGGATGGTGCCTCAACCATTTCCCTAGGTAGCCTATTCCAGATGTGTGTGAAGTGGCAGTAAGGCAGTGGATAACCTATCAAACACACTTGTGGTCATTGGGGACCTTGTGCTCGAGCAAGCAGTAAGAAAAGGAACAAGAGGAGTGTGATGGAGGAGTACATGTGTGGGTCGGGAAGCTCAGTAAAGTCTTTTGAAGGTATGAGCTCAATTTCCAACTTTTTTGTAAGGTAAGATTTTCCATTCAAGAAGGTGGAAATGTTCTCATAACAATAAATACAGGGTCAGGCCCTCACCTCCTTCCCAAACAGCGGTGGGAGATAGGGCCGTGGCAGTAGCAGGGAGCATCTCCTCCCACCGCATACTTGCTGGGTAGGTCCCAGGCCGTTATCTCGTTGCCCAGGCCATCCACATCATCCATCAGTCCTTATCTCCCTGTGGGCCCAGCACCACCTCGTGCCCTGGATGGTGCCACGGTGTGGAGAAGCCAGGGCTCCAGGTTGGCAGCACCACACGGGGTGGTGGGGGAAGGCGGATGGGGGGCTGCTCTGCAGCGCCCTCCCCATGGCTTGAGCTACCTGAAATGCCAGTTCCCAGGTATGGGATAAGCCCCCTGAGAAGCTGAAGACTTTGACATGTTTCAATCACATATAGTTTCCATTTCTTTTAAGCTCAGATGGGCATATCTAATCTCTTAGGGCGTCTGCACATTTTCCTCCAGCAGCCAGATGCTCGCAGACTAGTACAGGATCTCATGTCAGAGCATGGATGTTAAAAGCAGTAAGGATGCCAGCCTTCTCATTGTCTTCATGGGCTGATATTACAGTATCTCTTTATGAGAGCTTTGTTGCAGCACCAGGGATGGAGTGGTTTTCTCTTCAGATGTTCAGATCATGCCATTTGTCAGAGACATAAAGCAAAAAATTCTTGATATTGCTCAAACAGGGAGAAAAACTTGTAAAGAGACTGCCTTTCAGATTTCAGGCACTGCAGCTCTCTACTCAAGTTAATCGCTACATGAGTGTGGTTTAAATCCTTAGAGGGGCAGCGCTCAGGTTACGTGAAAGCAGGAAGAAGATTGGTGACTAAATACCCAGTCTGATTTCCCAGAGAGATAAAAAGAGAGGGAAGGACAGCCAAAAAACCAGCCGGTGGTAATCACAAAGCAGCAAACAGTGAAAAAGGGTCCCATGCCTTGGAGCAAGACGTTTCAGCTGCCAGGTATGGCTGGAAGGGAGGAATTTGAGTGTCAGGTCTCAAACATGTGTACACAGAATATGAATCTCTTGGTTTCCAATATATTGGTGTTTACCTAAACGCAGTGCAAACAAGTCAGGTAGCATTTTACAGTCTCAGTTCTGGTCAAAAATGGGTGAGATATGTACAGAGCAATGAGGGATAAGGTCCTTAAGAGTGCACGCTGTTTTTCATGACTGCTAAATTATAATGGACTCTTATTTTCAGTGTAAAATCTCATTCTTCTGATACTTCCTTAGACTCCCTGATGGGACTCCTGATGTAGTCAGTAAGGCAAACTGAAACCATTTGAACCAGAGCTTCCTGGAACAAGGCTCTTAAAGAAAACCTTTTTAAAGTCAAGAGATGCTACTAGCATTGGACACACCCAGGGAATGAAATCACAGCAATGAGATTTCCCAGAGGTTCTCAGTCGTTTAATATTTGCTGCTGCTAGTTCATCATGTCCATTACCCTTTTGCTGAAGGAAATGCTAAGCTTTGCTATGAAATGCCAACCCAGTAAGGGGGAATTTGAGAGCTCCCTGGCTGTGTCAGAGCTCCCTGCCTCTTTACTCTACAGGCAAGAATGGCTTATCTGCTGCACTTTGCAAGGCAGTAGCTTTGGATGCAGCTGGCTTACCCTTTAATTCATTTATTCACCATTAACACAGGACATACAGACTTACCCTACCGCCAGCAGTCTCCTGGATGGACTGTGGTACCCTCTTCCTGCCCAGGCTACACTAGCTGTATATCTGTGCCAGACTGGTCCAGTTTACACTCCCCTCCCTGTAACGCAGCTATTCACTGGCTGATGCTAGTCTGCATGCGGAAAATTGGCCAGTGTGAATACCCAGGACCAGAGGCAAGGTCTTCTGGGGCTGCATCTGAAATCTGAATTTCCTGATTTACAAGGACTGTAACTGTGTATGGAGTAAAACTGGTTAAAAATTATTTTTCTGAGGAGAAGACAGAAAATGTATGAAAGTGGAATCGTAGTAGTAATTTGCAAGTGGTAATTATTTGACCCCAATGCATTGCTCTATGTTGTACAGTTAAGGAAATATTTTGTGTAGACAATTATATGGGTCAGTGCTGAACAATTTAATGCAAGCAAGAAGGCAAATTAAGAGAGTGCCTGTAGACATTTGACATGTGGAAGGCTGCTGAGATTTGTATGATGTGGGATTAGGCTGGTCTAAGATGGAAGCACAGAATATCCTTTGTGAGAAGACAATGTTTGTCTGATGCAACAGCTGCATTACAACTATTTTTTGCAACTTGCACGCTGAAGAAATCTTGGAGAAATCTCTTGGCCAAGAAAAGAGGAATGTTGATTGTCTCTTCCTTTCACTGACACAGTGCTTATGTAAACCTGTTACACAAGTCCCAGAAAGGGAACATGTGGACAGCCTGCATCTTAATAGGAGCAATGTGTTTTCCCAAATTGGCAGTGTTAATGAGAACTAATAGCAATAAATTCGCTTATGAAAACATTTAAGAGCAAGGCACAGGAAGAAGAGGGAGCGTCGCTGTCAGTCTGCTACGATAAAGCCTGAGCTGGGAGAACTCTCTGTAATCTTTTTGATTTGCTTCCAGAGCTGAGCTTGAGAAAGAAACGGATTTAGATGATGAATATTTTCAAAGTACATTAAGAAAAGGCTGATGACAGTGTGATATACTTTTATTTGTGAGTTTACTGATAATATACTACTAATGAATAAAAATAGAAATAACTCCACTGTGTTCAGTTTGACTCAAACTATGTCTGTATACTGGGATTTTTTTGCCTTTACTGTTTGGGCTGGTGGGGTTGATTGTTCTTTGCTGCAGGTTTTTTTCCTGCATTTGGGAACAACAGGGACTCTAGATTGAAGGAATCTCTCTGGATTTCAATTTTCTCTGCAAATAAGTATTAAAAATAGTGCTGGGATTACTGTTGTCCTGTGTATGCATACAGAGTCTGTGGTCAGACACTGCTATTTCCAAGTGATGACACAGATACAAGAAAAGTTTGTGGGGTGATGAGCCAGCTCCATATATGCCCTTCAGTCCATAAATAGAATGGAGATAAGTGTTGTAGGAGAAAACATTGAAAGACAGCCAGGTGGCAAAGAGGTCTCAGTCCAGGCTCTTTCAGCATTTTGGATAATGGACTGAGAATGAGGATATAAGGTGTCAGAGGGCAAGTTATCTTCTCTGTCATCTGCTGTCAGTTGTACGCTGAAGACAGCAGTGCTTAACAACATGTATGGTCTGCCTATGCATCTATTATTAATTAAAAGTTTCTTACATAACACTGTATACATGAATTACCACAAAAGAGAGAGGAATGAATAGGCGCAACTGAAGGCTCAAGCAGCAATTTTCTTCTTGACCATTTCAATCTGGCCAAATCCTCAAAATAAGTGTGTGCAAAAGTTAACCCCATTCTGGTTACTAATGGTTTGCGGGATCCCACCTCAGTTATAACACAGGTCAGAAGGAAACTATGTCAGAAACAGGTAGAAAGTAGGAAATAGTAAAACAAATGAAAAAAAAAAAAGCAGCTTTATAAAAGTCCAATCTGCCTTTTTTTTTTTTTTAAATTTTTATTTTATTTTCCGAATTAAACAAAACAGTTACATTTTATTTGGGTTCTGGGAACATTGCCTAAGCATGATTTTTCTTTTTCTTTACTTATTTGTTAAATGTCTTCTCAAAAGAATACTGAAACAAATGTAAATTAATGAAAATAAAATTACTACAAATGCTACACGCACAAAAAAAATTACTAAAGTAATTGAGTTGCTGTACCATGTTGACTGAGCTACCTAAACAGAATTATGAAAAGGCAGATGCTTCTACTCAGATACTTATCAGAGTGCCTGCTGTCAGAAGAGTGAATAGTGTCTTAAGCCAAGACTTTTTGTTAGCAATTCTTAAAAAATAAAGTCGGCCCAATTGCTATGCTGCAAATCTGATGCTCACTCTGGGGATGAAACACACAATCTCCCTGTATAGATTTTGCCATGGTCCTTTTAGCTTTGCAGGAAACCTCTGACAAGTACCCAGCTCATGCCCACAGGCGACCAGCACTACTGTGCAGGAACTGCAATGCTGTGGGAATGGCAAGCAGCATCCAGTTGCCTGCTCCCTGTGGCCACTCTGTGCCTGCACTTCTGAGCTCCAGGGCTGCACTTCTCGGAAAAAGAGGACAGGCAATAACCCTTCGCTATCCCTGAGGAATACAAAGATGGCCAATGGCCCAGGATTTAATGCTGTGACAGTAAGGAGCACAGGTCTCTGACCAGCGACAACCACTGCAAGGATGGAGGCAGAAATGCTGTGCTGGCATCAGCAGGCAGCAGCTGATCTGCATCTCAAGGACTCCTTGAACAGAAGAACAGGTCGGGCTGGGAACTGAGCGGGGCCAGGAAAAAGTCACTGACCGCCAGGAGCAAGAATGTGATGTAGGAGCACATATAAAGTAGGGACATAATCCTATTCTAATGCCAGCTTTCCTAGGAGGACAAATGACAAACGACAGTATGAGATCCTCTGGGGAAAGATCAGGGATGAAAAGGGAAGATGTTAAAAAATGTCATCTTGTTCTAGAGGAAAGGATGACACGATAAGGAAGTCAATTGCACAGATGCTTTCTTGAGAAGTGGCCCTATTTGGCAGATAGACTCTCCTTGCGCACTGAGGCACTATCTTTTGGGAATGGATGCTGCCACAGAATCATAGAATGGTTAGAGTTGGAAGGGACCATAAAGATCATCTTGTTCCAACCCCCCTGCCATGGGCAGGGACACCTCTCACTAGAGCAGGTTGCTCAAAGCCCCATCCAGCCTGGCCTTGAACACCTCCTTGAACACTTCCCTGGGCAACCTGTTCCAGTGTGTCACCACCCTCACAATAAAGAATTTCTTCCTAATATCTATTCTAAATCTCCCCTGTTTCAGTATAAAACCATTACCCCTCGTCCTATTGCTACACTCTCTGATAAAGAGTCCCTGCCCATCTCTCCTGTACGCCCCCTTCAGACATTGGAAGGCTGCTATAA
>KZ505711.1:1221200-1240000 GCA_002844005.1 Limosa lapponica baueri
AACTTTAAATGAAGGGGAAGTGATTATGTATTCCACAAATCTAGTTTTAATTCAAAACCTTCAGGTATAGCAAAACAGCAAACTAAAAGGGAGCAGAGAAAGAAGGGTAATAAGAAAAATGAAGACTAATACGGATAACAGCAGAAGTCTTGCTAAAGCATCAACAAAATGGCTGTATATAATTTATCAAAGAATTTGAGTGTCACTAGAGAGAAATAACTAAAACATTTTTATACTGGTGCAAGGAGTTCAGACAGCATGCTATGAGAACAACCATTACCAGTCCAGGAGATGAAACCAAGTATTATAGAAATAATAGAAACAGGCTGGACTGGTAATCATGCTTGCAGTACTTAAGGGGGTGCTCTGCTTGGGGAAGAATGAAATAATTAATAATAAAGGCTGGTATAGTAGCCTATAAAGTTTTAGAAATGGTACTCTCAGATTTATGCCCTCCATGGCACCATTTCTTATATCTTTAGGACTGTTTAGTCTAGCAAAATGAAAGCCGAGGGTAGAAAAGACTATTCTATAAATACAGCTATGTATGAATATCTGTGAGGGAGAAGACCTATCTAAGGAGACCATTGATACAAGAAAAAATAAATATCGCCTAGCAATAAATAAAATAAAATAAATAAAACTGAGGCTGAAATTCAGAGGAGCATTTCTGTCAGAGCAGGGAGGTCCAGAAAAAAGGCCCAGAGGTGGCTGGAGGCAAGAAAACGCTGCTTTGACCCGCAGCATGAAAACCTATATAGCCTCTAACTTTGTTCAGTACAAAACTTGCCGTATGTCCATGCAAGGATTTTCTTTTTTAAATTTTATTTTATTTTAATATATTTCAGATTCTAGCAGTGAAAATATTACAGTAACCTAGCAAGTGGCAGAAGCATCAAATACCTTATACAGCTAAATTACCTGGCTTTAGAGAAAATCACAGGAAGAGGCAGACAAACTATAATAAGATGCTTCCCCACTAGAAAAAAAAATCACCTACTAAAGATGGGGTTGGGATAGGGACAAGCTAATACCACAGGCAGGTAGCAATAGAGGAAAAACCTGCTGTGAAGTATTTAATTTTTGTGATTCTTTAACAATTTACAGAAGAAATGTCACATAATAGAAGTTTGGCTCTCTTTTGGGAGTCATAAATAAAATAAAGCTGTAATCAAAAGACAGAAGAAAAAAGACTTTGCAGATATTTAATTCTTATTTATGCTCACTTCCATAACTTATGACTCAAATGTAAACGTAGAAGGTTGCAGCATATAATAATTCAAACTCTTGTATGTTCTGCTGCTGCACCCTGCCTGCTAAGCGTTTCCAAGGCCTGAACTTGCTTCTTTAATTTACTGCTTTCTACTCGGTGATTAGAGAGAGGTTTGAAAAGGTCTTCAGAAAAAAAGTGGTGAGCTATCTCTAGGATTTGTTACTGCAGCCCATTCATCTGTGATCAATAGTATGTAGCCGTCTGGGTCTCCTCTGTGGTCTCCTGAGAACCTGTGCTTCAGCTGGGGCAACTGCCAGAAAACGCATTTCATGCAGGCACGCAGACGGTTCATTTTGTTCATTCCGGGTGCAGAGATCTTCAAAGTGTCTGAAAAAATTAGGACAAAATATTATTTCTAGATGAACTGTTAGTACATAAAAAATATTAAGCAGATAGTAAATTCTATCAAACATGTTTTAAACTTAATTAATAAATCTGTCCACTTTATCGACATCCGTTGTCAGAACCAGACTCAGGAGCAATAAATATAATGAGGGAATGACAAGCTTTGCGAGAATAAACTGTGAAAAACCCACTGGATTACCCTTGATTTATCTCTAAATTCAGTTTGAAACCTGTAGGTTGCATAGATCACTGGACTCTAAATTGTCTCCAGGGTATCCCCTCATTCTTTTTGCACACAGCAAAGAAAGGGAGGGTTGGGGGAAGAACTGAAGCCTGAAGGGTCTGCTTTTCTTCCCCTGTCTCAAGCCACAGCATCCTCAGCCTTGGCCCAGACTGAAAATAGCATGCTCTCTGGCATCAGCTGCCAGCCAAAAGTTTCCTGGACAGACTTTCATCTCAGTCTACCCCCAACCCAAAACATCCTTTACAGCAGGAGACCTATCAGATGCATTGCATCTGTTGGCTTTAGATCTGCTGAAAATTACCTTTTTTTTCTCTCCAAAGCTAGACATTCTCTGTGGCGGTGCTGTGGCAGGTCCTGCCCCTTGGGCACAAATGCTAGGGGGGCATGGGAACTGCGTGGGATAGAAAGCCTAGGATGTGGATTTTCTTCATTTCTTTTTATGCTGTAGAGCAATTCTCTTCATTTTAAAGGGGCAAGCCCTGCATCTCTGCTTACCTCCGTGACTGTAGCAAGACACGGGAGAAATTTCCTTTCTAAAGCCATAGCAAACAGGTATATTTACATAAGTTCATTCTCATTATAGAAATATAATGCCATGCTTAGATGTTTCATACCTTATAGACATCACCTCCTAGACAAAGACGTCACTGCTGATCAACCTAGGAACTCAGCTCAGATAGGTCGTGCTGAACAAATCTTTTTGGACAGTTACTTCAAAAAGCTCCTCTCAGGCAGTTGTGAAAAACAAGATAAAATGGCCATGGAGCAGTTATATTTGCCGGAAGCACGGCAGTCAGCTGGGACCAAAGTGGTATCATGGCAGCTGTGGTAAAGTAAGAGGATAGAGTAGCCTAAAAGAAGGCTTGTTTTAAAATGCAGAATAAGCCAGCATCTCCTGGATCCAGCAACAAAGCTGCAAGAAGTAGGTGAATGCCAGCTTTGCCATCAGGGACTGCGATTAGGTGCATCTCAACCACTCCAGTAAATGCAGAGTATGTTGTGTGATCTGCCCTCTTAGTCCTGCCCATACTCTCCTTATTCCAGCCTATGCATCCATGTCTTGCATCCTTGGTGGTTAATGTCGCCAAGAGACTGCTGTGTGACATTTTCTTTCTGAGGCCACCTTTTACATAGTACCTCTGGACTCTTCCAGCAAGTGAATGCCACCACCAAGTTTATAAGACAGTTTAGCTGGATATAATTCAGATTGTGTAATGACACTGTTACCATATCTTAAAAGTGGAAAGTTTTGCAGAATGGAACATAGCAAGAATAAGATTGAAAATATGACTGACTATTTTCTTTTCTTGTTTGACAGAAAAACGTCAAGGAAACTCTGGTATAAAGTATATCTTTACTCCACATGGAAATGTCTGTATTCTTCTGGGGAAATGTCTGGTTTCTTTTATTTTTTTATTCTTCTTCACAGGATCACAGGCAATGCTATGACCTGTTGCACCCCCAGAGAGAACAAAATACTCTCTTTTTGATGGCCACTGAACTGCTCCCACACCCATGATTCAGAACTCAGGAACGCTGCAGTGGTAGCAACCATTACAGCTTCAAGGAGGGTCCTTCAGCTTACCCTTGTGGAAGGCTTTCCTTCAGATTTTCCTATGGATCTGCCATAAACAGCATAATCACAGACAGCCAAAGGCAATGTTATGTGGGAACTTATGCTGCTTAGCTAAAATCTTGGTACTGAGTACTTAAAGGGTTAATCTGCACATATGAATTTATTGAAAAACAATATGCAGTTCTGTATAATAAACCTATTTGCATTCCTGCTATGTGCAAATGGATTTTGGAAAAGTAAAAGTGAAAAAATACATGTTTGTAGGTGGTCTTGCATAGTCATTTTCTCTGATTTTTTTTATTTTTATTTTTCCTTAGCTAAAACTACTTTGGTCCTCATGAAGCCCTAAAGTGCTGCAGCATGATGGTAGTGCATATTAGTTGAAATCAAAGGTAAGTAAAATAATAGTTTCTGTAAATATGACCCTGTTTTTTAGCCGAAGCAAAACACCAGTGAGAATCAAGGAAGTGACCATTTAACTTTCCTAAAACTTGGGCTGGGATTCTGTGCTGCTAACCTTGACTGGTGCTCTCCAAGGAAGGCTATATGTGTTAGAAAAATAATAGGTAGGATGTCAGCAGATCCACAATTTAGTTCAAGTGTTTATCTGTGGCTCATGTAACCTGAACTATCAGGGTTTCCTGTAGCAGCAAAATTCCATCCAGAACAGAGAGCAGAAGTGCAAAAATCTTGGAGAGGTATCAAAAACCCTCATTAATTCTGCATTTCTGTTCCCAGGTTGACATTTGAAGAAACTGATTTTTCTGAATGTTTCAGAAACCAGGTTTCTAGGATTGAATGATGATCCATGGCAGCAGGGCTAGAAGATGTGTGAGTCTGACAAACTGATCCACCGTCCCACAGGTAAAGTCCCTGTCCTCTGCACGTGTAACTGCAGTAAAGTTTAAGCATACTAATGGACAGTACCAGAACATACATGTAAGTGGAGGAAGATGTCCTGCAGTGCACAAAGTGGACAACTTTAGCAAATGTAAATCTGAAGAGGCAGCTTGCCCTGGAAAGGCAGCTGGCTCATTTTTATCATTCATGAGAATTTATTTTGCCTTGTCTTTGTCCAGACAGAAGCTAAGGCCATTCTGAAAGGGCAGTTTCCACTCCTAGCAGGATGTGTGGGCTGAATATGAAACAGCTGGTAAGATCTGATTGTTGTATCTCCTTAGTGTATCTTCAGTATACTGAAACAGTCACTTAAAAAAAAAAAGAAGATACATCATCACTGAAGCAACGCAGAACAGGCAGTATTACATAGGGAAGTGGGTTTTCATTTCCAGAGAGAAGCCTTTTTGTGTTTTGATGGAGCATGCAGACAGCATTTCAATCATCAAATTCTAGTTGTCAAAGTCATCAGCAACCCAAGATTCATGATAATGACATACTGAAAAATGTCGGTCCTATGGAGTTATATGTAATAATTAGGAGAGATAGTAGAGAGCTCTATGGTGTCAATCTGAAATGCTATTTCTGTGGTATCTCTGCAGCATTTACCTGGATCTTTTGAAATCTCAGGAGAAAGGAGGCAGTTCTACATTTCTAGCTCATTCTTCAAAATTCCTTGTCCTTTTCCTACCTACCATAAAGTCCATTCAAATAAACGGTTTTCTCTCCTACTGCCCAAGAAGGGAGGACAGTAATACATAGCTAAAATATGGATGAGAAAATATCTTCACAGTTCAGTCAGAAGGACGGGAAATCAGCATTGCAGACCTGCACCTACAGAGTATGTATGGTAGTGGTTGTTACCATGAATATGAATGAAGGAAAAATAGCCCCTAATAGTTTTAATTTTGCTGGTGGTGTCATGGGGAGTGGTTCAGGTAGTTATGTGCCAACATTCACCATTAAATGCATCTTTACCTAGAGGGGAGAACACAAGCAAGGAAGACCAGAGACTTCAGCTCTTTCTGAGACTTTGGCCATTCAGTGCTGGTCACCTCAATTTCCACGTGCATCTTGACAGCACTAAATTACTAGTTATCTGAAGAAAAGTACTACTAGATTTTTGGTTTTGTTCAACTGCAGTGAAATTCTTAGATGTAGAGAGGCCAGTGGAAGAACATAGGGAAAGGAGACTCTTGCAAAAACTGTGCCCATGCACAAGTTCTGCCATATCTGCACTTTCCATGGCTAACCAGCAGCTCTGCCTGAGCCCAGATAAGAAGTTGAATCTATGCTAATACATTAAATAGGGTCAACTGAGACCAAATCGCATAGAACAGCCCACAACTATATATATATATATATAAACTCTCTGTTAATATAAATACAAGCTGGCTGCACATGCACTGCTTGTTGGGAACAGTCCAAGCAATGCTCTGTGTGCTTTGCAGGGTGCTGGCTGGCAGGTCTGAATGATGCCAGGGAATTTTAGCAGGTTCCTATGGCAGATAATTGTGCTCGTGTGCTAAAGGGTGCACCCCAGGTGCTCGAATACAGTGCGGTTCTTATAACCAGCAAGGGTTGCTAAGAAAGCAGGTATCTCTCAAGCCATATGTTTATTCCCGGACATCTAATGCATGAAGTAGGAATCCCTGTTTTTTTCCATTCATTAGATACAAATTTTACAGATTGCTTGGTGGGAGGCAATTAGTTACCAAGTGTATTTTGGCTACTTTCAGTAAACTGCAACCATAAGAAACAGTGAGTTACACCCCTACTGTAATACCTAGCTAAGCTAGACTGCTATTTTTCCTAAAAGCACTATCTTCTACAGGGATGTTAACTGCAAATAACAAAAAAAACCAGAAGATACTATGGTGTGAATAATTTTACAAGTCCACAAACAGACTTGTTCTACCTTTTCTATTTGTCTCTTCACAATGGATATTTTTTCTGTTGTAGCATTGGGATGGGAACAAACTCTTAAAGAGCTTCAAATCTAGCTGCATTGACCAGCTTAGCAAATTTAAGCTAATGATGCCAAAGATATGCAATTAATATGTACAAATCAAGCCTTGTGTGTAAATCTCGAAGATTAAACTTTGTACTTTTCTACATGTTGGTGTTACTTTTCATAACAGACCACAACTTACTCTCAGACTGGTGTTTCAACAATCATCAGAGAATTTATTTTTGAAACTTTCCTATAGTTTGTGTTCTATATACAAGTATACATCCTTAAGCACACACCAAAGCAGAAAACGTAACTTTATGTATGAAATTTTTTCGATTTTTAGTAAACTAAAGACAAAAAAATTGGTGGCAGAGTACAACAGGAAGATACTTCCAAATTATAATATATTAATGCAAGCATTTTTAATGTCGTTCTCTGTGTTTCTCAAAGTTGGAGACCCATGTTCTTTAATTTTCTTCCTATGCATAAAATGCCATCTCTTCTTTGAAGAACCCAGTTTATCTATTGGCTTCAAATGTCCTGCATGTGTCACACAATCACAGAAGAGTTGAGGTTGGAGAGATCATCTGGTCCAACTCCCCCTCTCAAGCAGGGGGACCCAAAGCCAGTTTACCAGGTCCTTGCACAGATAGGGTTTGAATATCTCCAAGGATGGAGGCTTGACCATCTTCCTGGGCAACTTGTGCCAGTGCTCGGTCACTCTCACAGTGAAAAAGAATTCTTATGTCCAGAGGGAACCTCCTGTACTACAGTTTGTGCCTCTTTGCCTCTGGTCCCGCTACTGGGCATCACTGAAAAGAGCCTGGCTCTGTCTTCTTTGTGCCCTCCCTCCAGGTATTTATATACATTGATAAGATGCCCCTGAGTCTTCTTTTCTTCAGGCTGAGCAGTCCCAGGTCTCTCAGCCTTTCCTCATAGGAGAGATGTTCCAGTCCCTGATGCGTTTTTCAGCCAAGACTTTCCATGTGAAAGCTCAAGGCTTCCAGACTGATCACATTAGAAACAAATAGTTCATTTGGGGCAAGTGAGGGAGATGAAAAGGTGTTCATACAGAAAAGGTGTTGGATGTGTTGGGACACAAATCTAGACTACCCTTATAACCCAGCAAGCTCTGGGCATGCTGGCATTATATCTCTCCTCCAAACTATGGAAATTTCTATGGTTAACTATGGTTGAGGAATCAGCTAATTTCCAAAGAACTGAGGTAGTACTGATGGGTTTTCAATGAAGGGGACCTCTCTTCCTAAAATTAAGGACAATAATTAATGGGATAATATAAAGGTAGGATTTCTAAGTGACAGGGTTATTTTGTGGAGGTAATCGTGAATGAATGAATGAGAGAGCAGACAGAAGGGTGGACAATGGAGACACTCAAAACCCGTCTGGACATGTTCCTGTGCAACGTCCTTTACGTGGACCTGCATTTGCAGGGGGGTTGGACTAGATGATCTCCAGAGGTCTCTTCCAACCCCATATCATTCTGTGATTCTGTGAACAGTATTACCCTTGTGTGGAGCGTTGTTAGTTCAGGTAAATGCACAGGAATGAAGGATGGAGTCCTGTTTATTTACATTTGTTTTCTGTTTGAGAGACAGCCCAAGAAGTAAAATAAAATGAGCGCCTACTCAAATACCCGCTACGTTTCCCCTTAAATTGAATTTCTCATTTTATCAGGAAGCAATACTTGCACTGATGTTAGACAGGCAGCTAAAAGGTCAGCAAGTTCCCTTGGTTGCCTTTTGTCAAGGGTTTTTGACTTGTCTGTGAATAAAGATCTCCCAGGAGGAAGGCAGACCTGAATTTCCTGTCATCTTGAAGACAGCAATGAATTTGAAAATGTTACAAAAAGCATAAGGGACTTGAAGCACACCTTCAAATGCACTGCTGATGCCAATAGCTTCCCATGTAAACATGCACACAGAGTTGTTTTGGATTTGTTCTGTCAACTTTTTGTTGTGAAACAAATTGTTATACAGCTGCCCACCTTGAATACTGAATGAATCTGATGGTTTTCCATTACTGCACTGAGCCTAATCGGGACTACAATCTCTTTGGGTTAGCTGTGGTGCTGGCACACTCCCAACTGTGGTGTGCTGAGCCACTTTTCATTTCCCATCGTACTTTTCTGTGATTTGCCTGGCTGTCCCATCCCATCCTGCTTGCTTGATACTCCTTAGAAGTGCTAAGGGTTAAGACAGTCTTAACAGCTATCTGGGCAAAAAGAAAAAGCTCTCTCACTCATGAGGAGCATTAACCATTCCAGGAAGCGTCCAGAAGTTTCTCTCCAACAGACAGAGCTAGAGTTACTGCATTTTCGTAACATCTGTGGGGTGATGCTTCTTGTTCTTGTGGTGTTCATGGGGGACATTTTCTCAGAATATAATTCAGTTGTTAAAGTCTTTATTATTATTTTTTCCTCACTTATCTTAGCTAGTGAAACACAATAATGTCTGTGAACAAAGTATTTGTAACTGCATATTTATTGCATATGGGAAAAAAAGGCTTAAGAGGGTGAATGAATCTGCGTTTTTAAGTCCAGAGACCCAGCTTGTTTGTCAGGGTTGTATCATTTAGCAAATAGTGTGGAAAACTATTTACTTAGTTCAAAAATTCTGAACAAAGTTGGTGTGATACCAACTTTGCAAGTAAGAAAATGAAAGCCCACTGTAGTCAGAAAGAGCCTACAACATCTTCAGGATGCTCAGGAAGTATGCATAATGACTGCTGGTAAGATTTTCACTCTGTACTCGTCCAGTTATTTCCAGACACATTCTTACCGAAAACAAGTTAATGCTTTAATGTAATTACTGTCCTCCTGAGTAACTGATGTATCCGTTATAAGTTGCTATGAAAATAAAAACAAGCAGAAATGAGAGGGTTGTCAGCTGTTAGAAGATACTGCATTCATTTGAGACTCCCTCCCTCCCACTCCCCGCCACTAGGGAAAGCGTGTTTCAGAATAGATTATTGAAACAAACTCCACAGGAAAAATAGGCTACTCTTTGTTGCATAGTTTGGAAGATTCACAGAGGAAAGAAAACTCTAATTTAGATAAGAATCATGGAAGTTTATCTCGGATGAGAATCTAATTATTAATATTGTAAAAACTGTTCAATGTAGTGAAGAAATTGGTTTCTTTAGTGTTAGTGTTCATTTAGGGCTCCTTCTAAATCTTCTTGTGGCAATTCCAGGCAAGTCTAAGGCACAGAAATGCTGAGAACATGGCAGAATGGGGATAACCAAGGAATATTGAGGTTTGCGACTTACGTTCCCCTATTTTATAATCACACAAGTGCATAGAGATACGCATGTAGAAGCATATCCCTTTTCACACAATCATGAATGGATTTTCATGTGCTGGAGATCGGACATATACAAAGTCATATCTGAATTTTATTGATTTGAATCACTTTTACAAGTGGTAAGCCTGGGTTTTTCAGAATACTGAAACTCTTCCTCCACCTCTGCAGATTGCATATGATGTGGTCAGTGAGATTACACTACTATTGATGGTTATATTGTGTAGGTATTTTCCTACAGATATTTACCTGTTCCTTGTCTCAAGTTAAGGACTGCCGGCAACAAAACACCACATAGCTGCTCCCTCACTCCCCCCAGGTAGGATAGGGGAGAGGACGAGAAGGGTAAAACTGAGAAAACTCACTTTTGTAAGTTGAGTGGGCTGAGATAAAGACAGTTTAATAGATAAAGCTAAAGCCATGCACACAAGCAGAGCAAAACAAGGAATTCATTCACTGTTCCCGTCAGCAGGCAGGTATTCAGCCATCTCCAGGAAAGCAGGGCTCCATCATGCAGAACAGTTACTTGGGAAGACAAATGTCATCACTCAGAATGTCCCCCACTTTCTTCTTCTTCCCCCACTTTACATGCTGAGCATGACGTCACATGGCATGGGATATCCCTTAGTCAGTCAGGGTCAGCTGTCCCAGCTGTGTCCCCTCCCAGCTTCTTGTGCACCTGAGTCCGCTCGCTGGTGGGATGGGGTGAGGAGCAGAAAAGGCCTTGACTCTGTGTAAGCACTTCTCAGCAATAGCTAAAACATCTTTATATTATCAACACTGTTTTCAGCCAAATCTAAAACAAGGCCCACACTAGCTACTAGGAAGAAAATGAGCTCTACCTCAGCCAAACCCAGCACATTCTGGAACTTGCTTTGCAGTCAGCTGCAGTTCTGAACGTACAAAGAAATATCAAAAGGAATATGGCAGCAGAGATTCAAGCCAAGTAATTTTAGATCCTCCAGCTTCCTGATTCTTTTCTAAAGCTAAATGTTACTTTAAAGGATGTTCACTTAATACTTTTTGATTTGTACTGTCTGAGAGGTTACGTATGACTGCAATTCACAGAAGTTATCTCCTGCTCTTATTTTTTTGGTTACAAATAAAATGCAAAGCTCAACATATGTTAATGGGACTCCCAGAAGGGAAAAAAAATAAGCAAAACTATGTAAAAGCCACAAAAGTAATTTGGTTTAATTAAATAAGGCCTAACATTTTTATTTCCCTGATGGATGCATTACCTGAATCAATAGGAATTTATACAGACTAAGGGCAGAAGAGTACAAATCCAATCACAAAGTCTTTTCTTTTCACTATTGTACTGAACAATTGCAAAATGGATCATCTGGTAGCACTTTCAATTAAAAATCCCAAAGACATATTTCATGTAGATCTACAATGAAAGCAAATGCTAAATAAATCCCTATTTACTTGCAATAATCAGTTGCTGAAGATCACTACTGCTAGTGCAGATTACTACTCAAATTACTGATACAGGCCTGTGTCTACTATACGGTAGACACATTTGTTCTGGTTTGTAATACTGAGTAAGTGTTCAACATACAATAAAGCAATCTGCAACTTTTTATCTTTAAAGCTTTTAAAAATATTCTGCCCTGTAATTTCTTTTCCAAAGAAGAAAATACACCCAGCATACCTGTTGAACAGGTATCCATATCTAGTGCATGCGTTGCTACAGCTTCTGCTTTTCTCAGGTCAACAAGGTTCTCTCAGGGATTTTCCTTCAGTGGGTGCTATTGGTGTGCACTAACCTCACAGCCTTGGCTGGAGCCACCTTAGGGACATTTCTCTGCAGCACATGCAGCTATCCCTTGTGATGCTCCTAAACCTGTGAGCAACACATTTCTGCTCCTCACCTCCATCTGGTGGGTTACTTTTATGAGAGAGGAGAGTGGGCCACAGCCAGGACAAATCTGGAGTGGATCCGAGCGCCCTTGGCCAGGGGCAGTAACCAGCCCCGTGAAGCAACAGCATCAACCCTCTGCCTGCCAGGCTAACAGGACTACCAGCAGGCCATGCCACCAAAGGGAAAGGCATGCCTGGGCACTGACTGCTGCACGTGTCTGTTCCCAGGACTTCCAAGAAGTTTGGTCTAAACAAGTCTCCTGGTCCTCACTGGTGGGTGCTGTGCAATAGCCTTCTCTCCCCAAGAGGGACTGCAATGAGAAGTACTCACTCATCCATCCATTGTGAATCCCTGTGAAAACAAATACAGCCTGAGGTGAGAGAACGTCATTCTTCCTTCCTACTTCACATGATAGTTTTGGCTGTCCCTGGGTCATTTTATCTCCCTTTCCCCCTCACCCCCTCCAGCCCCTGCAGTGCAGAGTGAGTACTTACACCTTAAAAAGAATGAACACAACATTAGAATAGATTTATAGCTGCTCCTGGTTGCCTTAAGGAATCTCCAGCCATATATCTGGAGATATTCAGGGAAAAACTAAGCCACAGCAACTTCCCCCAACAAAGGAAGAATGCTATACATTTTCTTGGAGGCAGAACAAAACTGTAATCTTATCCAGTGCTTATATCAGTTGTGTCTACATGGACACAGTGAAATAAGGTTCTAAAAATCATCCTGGCAGTTTTGTAAACAAATAAACTATAAGATCCTATCTGGTGTATAATTTTATCTGCTCAGGTGATAGATTTATTGTGTTAATACGAAACACGACTTTAAAAAATTGTGATTGCCTGTAATCTAGCCAGTCTTGATTGTATCAACATTTTGCTGTAAGGCAAAAATGTGACTCTGAAAAATATCCTGATCTTGTGCAATCTGGAACTTACATGGGAAAGATGTTATCAAGATGTATCCAAACATTAGTTACAACTCAAGAAAAAATAAAAAGAGAGAGAGATCTGTATGGCAACACTAAACCGTGTTCGTCTTCTTCAAGGCATGGACTCTACTCCATTGACTGCTAAAAGACTCCTTTGTAGGTTTAAAGAATAGTACCTGGTATGAGATTGTGCTCTGTGCTGTGACTGAAAAAATATCATACACAATGAAGTTTCCTCTGGCCTCTTCTTCCCCTCCTTCTGGTCTTTTTATGCCAAAACAATCTAAATAATATTAGTTCAAAAATAAGGTTACTTTTCCAACCATCTGCAGACAGATTCCTCTATATTAAACATTTCTGCAATTTCATTGACTTCAGTACAGGGACTTGGTATATTCTGGTGTAAGGTGGCTCTGCAAATTGCTGCTACAGATTAGGCAAAGCTCTGAAGGTGAGATGTTTGGCTATGCATCCCATATATGCATATGCATTGCATATGACAGGCAATGGGGTCTGCACAGATCTTAGTGCTCCCCTTCTCCTTCATGCCTGAGCCTCTCACCTGGAAGGCAGGCTGCTTGTGCACACAGCGCAGTGAACCAGAAACATTTAGTTGGTATGAATTGCACAAACAATGATATCAAATGTAAAGAGAGATAAGAATAGGAATCAAATGCAAACAGATTGCATGAGCAAACTGGAAAAGCAAGAGAAGTCAGTGATAGAAAATAAAAAGAAAATTACAAATATTAAAGGAAAATAACAGCAGCAAAGGTGATAAAAATATTGAGAAAAGTCATAAAAAGCTAAAAAAAGTAGAAACCAAGCAGAGAGGGTGAAGGCAAGGTGCAAGTGCTAGAGGGTGACATGCAGGCTGCCTGGCTGGAGGGTGGCTGCTACAGCTTCCATGGCAGGCAGAGTCCCAGATGACCTCTTCCTCAGGCAGCTCTGGCCTCTGGGATGTGACAGAGAGTGGGAGATTCAGAGTGTGCTGATGTTCCTGGGAGCAGAGAAGCGGCCTGAGGGGAAGGGTGCTGGAGCTCAGGTGAGGGCCTAAGTAAGCTAGCCTGGAGAGCCACCTGAAGGGGACACTCTAGTGACAGAGTAGACATATGACTGGTGTGATAGAAGAAGTGGCTGAGTGTGATATTGCTGGCCTGATCCATCTCTCCAACTCAAGAAAGCCCTGGAGATGTTGGGAAAATTCCTGACTAGTATCAAAACACTGCTTTGCTCAGTAGTGCTCTCCTTTGCCAGGCATTCTCATTCCTCCTCCTCCCTTGCAGCCTGCTTCTCCAACAGACAAGGAGAACATCTCCTTTCCCACCTTCCTCCTCTGTTGAAGGATCTGCCTTCCTGAGTTCTGATGGACACTGGCTTACTCTTAACTTGTGGGCCAAATTGATCTGCTGGGCAGGCAGGCCTCCAGCCCAGCTTCTGCCCTGTGGACTTCTGCTCCTTCGTTCCTCTTCCTGCCTGGAATACATAAGCTGAACCACAATGCACAGTTATACAATATTTCTATTGTCCCACCCTCTTCACATTCAAGTTTAAACATCTTCTGTCACAGTGAGATCAATTTTTGTGTCATTAAGTAAAGTAGCATGTATTATCACCATGTAGCTTCTGAGTTTGGAAAGACTTTGCCCCAAAGAAAAAGACGTCATCTCAGGTCATGTCAGAGTGACATATTTCCTGTGGCTTCAAATGCTACTGAGGAGCAGAGGTAAACTAAAGAGTGCGTAAATTCATACAAATGATGAATATAAAAGTGAGGAAATTCTGTTGTCCAAATTTGGAGGGGAGAAATTCTATGTACTCGTGTATGCCTTTGATACCAGAGCAAGGAAGCAAAAAGGCTCCAGCTAAATATTGGGAAGCCTGTGCTTGACTGCTCTGCTTTCCTGTCCAAGAACAGATTGGCAATTTTGTTCAGTTTTTCTATACTTTACTTCTAATTCCAGCTAGAATTTTTAAAATGCAGAAAAACATAAGTATACGGAAACAATTTAGCCAGTTTTCTCTCTAAGGCAAAAAAAAAAAAATTAAAAAGGGGAATTTTTGGTTTTTGCTGGAAGGAGAGGTGAAGATTTAAGCCTTTACTCCAACCCCCTGTCAAGATTTGGTATCCCATCTTTAGATTTAATTCTTCTTAATAATAGCTACTCAACTCAGTTTACTCAGTTTTATGACTACTATAATTTAGCAATAACGAGATACAAAACACAGATGGAATACTCTGTCTAAACAAAATATATTTATATTTGCACTATGTTACAAAAACTCCTTCTAATAGAAATGCCTCATTATTTCCATTCTGCTGTGTTTGATTTTCAGTATTAAACTGTTCCTGTGATTCATTAATACCATGTCCAAAATATATTCCAACTAAAATGTTTAGGAATACTTTTATGATATATGTTAGTTTATATAGGCATATCTTGAACACGAGAATAGTAACTACTTAGTCTTGAGGTGTGTAAAGATCCAAGAGAAATTACCCACAGTACCTGTAATTGGAGTTCTCTTAAAGGTCATAACCTTCTATAGATCCACACTTACCCTTCTTCCTCCTCTCGGGATTTGGAATACATTAAGCTTAGGATGGATTGTTTACTTCTCTTTAGACCATAAAGAAACTGATGAAGAATAAGTCACATGGTGCTCCCTGTAAGTCTTGTATATAACTTAGCATATATAAGTCACCCTGACAGATAGCCAGAAGTAAGCTTTCCAGTAACATGATTCAAATATTCAAGTAAGCATGATCTTCAAGTTATTTCAGTTAACTAAATGTAGTTTAATTTCCTTCTACTGTTACAGCATCTGCCAAGCCTCTTTTAAGGATATGAGAGTTGCCTTGGCTAATAAAAAATAACACTCTTTGACTGAAATATTAAACAAACAAAAAAGTCCAAGAAAACACTGGGATTTTTTAAATAAGAGGATCGCAAAAAAATTACTGTAGAAACTTCTGTTTTTCAACTATGACAATGATGCAACACTTTATTTGTCATCCCAGATAGGGCTTTCATGCTTTCTGTGCAAAAGTTTGTTACTTTACCTTACCTCTCCAATGTTGACTGCACAAATATAAAGGGTTGGTTTGAAGTATAGCTTTCAGCTGCTGTATTATAACTGATTTCATCCTGAATATATAAAAATGCCTACTTTTTCACAAAGATTTTTTCCCCCCTTTGTTACACTTTCAGTTATTTATTTCAGCATCACATAGTATTAAAATGCCTCCATAGAAAAGGTCACTCTTTTTCCTTTCAAAACATTTCTTTGTGGTTTCTGTTCCCAGAGGTACACATAGAATCAACAATCGATAAAAGAACATCACATAACACTCTGACTTACCTTTGAGGAATATCATTTAGGTCAACACATTTTATCAGGGAAAGACTTTTACAGCAAATCATTTTCCTTTTAACGACATTTTCTAATCACTAGGTAAATTTTCCTCAAATAGCAATAATAGAGCTCAGTGATTCAGTTTGATACATTTTAACAGGAAAAAACCACTTCAACTTCTTCTGATAAATCCTCTTTTCCTGATTGCAGCTTATTTTTTATGAATTGAAGTGCTCCCTTGTTATAATTCTGAACATTCCTGAAATGGGTAGAGACTTGGTATCCTAAAAGACGGCTTAGTATGTTTCTGCTGCACCGTATAATCAGTAGGATGCTAACAGAATCCTAACAGTGGTATTCTGGATTCTCTTACCATGTCTGAAATCTTGAACTTTAGTGGAGAAAGCCAAATCCATACAGTTCTGCTATTTAAGATCAAGTAAATCTTTTTTAAAACACTGTTCAAAGTTCAGGAAGGCTTTCTGATAATGGTGATCTATCTTTCAAAGCTGTCACAAAACATACAGAAGACCTCTTTCAAAAGGCATGGTCATGGGCTGCTGTGAACAAGGTCACGGGTTGCTGTGAACAAGGTCACTGTTCACAGGCCACTGTCAAAAACAAACCTAAATGCCACATAAAATAGTTAACCTTATCATTTTCTGAATTTACTGGAGGATGCAGAAGAGACAGAAAAATTGTGATTTTGGAATATAGCTAGTCAGCCTCAATGTACCGAGGTTATTGATTTCAATGTAATAGGAAAAAATAATTTTAAAACATGCATTCATCAATCACTGTGGTCCTTGGCAATTTCTATGATCTAACTCCTGCTTTCCAGTGTGGTGTGAACAAACAGTGCTCTCCATGGAGACATATATGAAAGCCATTTAAGAAAAAAATAGCACCTTTCCAAACTATCTATCTGCTCAGTTTCTGTATTAGAGACAAAAAATTTTGTTGAAATAACACTGTGTTTGCATACTGCATCATACTCTCAGAAGTCTGATTATGACTAGTTGTCCAACCAGTTATATGCATTATGATCATATATTTTTCATAGGTTCATTTTACTATTCAGTACAGAGAAAGAAAGCATGTGCAATATTTTTTTGTCTCTTCATTATTCAGAGCATAGTACTATGCTTAGGATACATCTTTCACGCCTTCCATTGCATTAAAAAAAGGTTAATCACCTCATGAGCATTTCTATGCCACTTAACATCTTATGCAAAGGATGTAAAGAAACTCTTAACAGGGAGTATTATATATGGTCTATTTACTTCAATCTTTCTCACAGAGTATGCAGTCCCTTAGTGGAAGAAAAGGTTAAGAATGCTGGATACAACAGGATGAATACTAGTCATCAACACTTCGTTATATTGTAGGACAGATAAAAGAGGGGATGGCTGAGGCTGAAAATAATGTAGGTTTAGTTCTGGAAGGCCAGCTTGTGCTGTCCTTGTGAAGCAGTTGCACAGAGGAACCAGGTTGCCCAAGCAGTACAAGGCACCAGCTGGAGATCACATGCCCAGATGTCACTCCAAATCTTCACTTTGTGACTTGGTACTCCACTGAGCCTGTGCTGTGCTAAGCGTACACCCTAGGAGCTGAAAAGTTACTGTATGTACTTGCATTGCTAGTAAAATTTTACTGCCGCAGAAACTTACATTCCTGCTTTTTTTTTTTTTTTTTAATTGTGGAAACTTGCTCAGAGTCCTTCTATTGTGCCATCTCTGTACCATGACATCCTGGCACACTCTACAGATCTGAAGGAGACCAAGATGCTCATGCAGTGGCTGGTAAGCTGCCAGGCAAAAGTAGAGGGGGTGACTTAAAAAGATTTGCAGAGCGATCAAGTGATAAATAACCTGTGACAATTGATTTGAAACGTCTTTTTGTTGCCTCAAAAATTATCTTAACAGACTGCTGATAGTACAGGAGAAGAAAAATTACTTGTTCCACAGTGACTGTGCTTCCTTTTCTTCAATTCCAGGCTGTGCATACTACAAGTTCAGCGTGGTGCAGGCTACACGTGTAAAGCTTAGTGCTACTGTAAGGCGTTCTGTGATATATCTCAGTGAGATTAACAGTGCCCTGCTGGCAATAACTAACCTGTCAATTCAAGTTTGGATGCAATACCTAACATAACACATTCGAAAAAAATGGGAGAGGCACAGGAAACTGCCTACACCAGAGAAATAGACTTGATGCCATTGCTAGTGCTATCAGGGTCAGTACAGATTGCTTTTGTCTGGGTTTGGATGGAAATTAGAAGAAAATCATAGGAATCAGTTGAAAAGACCATGCCCACCTAAAGATATTTAGCAAGGAGCTTCTAAGAGATTCAGGTATTAGCTGATGTCTTTTGCAAATATGCTTATTGTGAGCATTCCCTTTCTGAAGAGATAGAATCAGAGAATCATAGAATGGTTTGAGTTGGAACGGACTTTAAAGATCATCGGGTTCCAACTCCCCTGCCATGGGCAGGGACACCTCCTACTAGACCAAGTTACTCAAAGCACCATCCAACCTGGCCTTGAACACTGCCAGGGATGGGGCATGGACAGTTTCTCTGGGCAACCTGTTCCAGTGCCTCACCACCCTCACAGTAAAGAATTTCTTCCTAGTATCTAATCTAAATCTCCCCTCTTTCAGTTTAAAAACATTACCCCTTGTCCTATCACTATACTCTCTGATAAAGAGTCCCTCTCCACCTTTTCTGTAGGCCCCCTTTAAGTACAGAAAGACTGCTATAAGGTCTCCCCAGAAATAGATACCAAAGGGTGGATGGATGTTACAATGGACTTTTTTGCTTAGTCAGATGGCTTATGTGAGAAGAGGTTTCCAGACAGACTTTTGGAAGACAAAAATCAAACAGAGCTACCACACGGTCATGATGATAACTCCAAACCTGACTGGTTACCTGTTAGAGAAAGGATGAGCAAGTGCCTTTTTGTTCACTGCTCTGTGCGTATGCATCATGGTTTGCAGTGGGAAACCATACAGAGAAGTGAGAGTGACATTGTC
>KZ505711.1:1240550-1256762 GCA_002844005.1 Limosa lapponica baueri
CATTCCTTGGTATAATCAGGTCTTATCACTGTGAGAGTTAACAGTTTCTGAACAACATGCCGTTAATTTCAGAGTTTAGTTCGTTAGAAGAGGCCTAGCTGAAAAAGTAAAATTACTGAACAGAAAATTAGTTCTGTTTTACCTCAAACCAGGACAGACATGCAGGCCAGTTTGCTGGCCCTGAGTTTGAGGATATACATATGGAAGAGCAAAGCATTTGATCACTTGTGTCTGCAGACAGCTCAAGGGGAATCCCTAACTTGTCCGGAGAATGAAAGAAGCAAGAGAAAGAACCTGATGCACCTTACTCCTTGGTTTAAACTGTTCCTCTCCCTGCTGGGAGCTCTTCTAAACACTGTAACTTCTTGATGGAGAAAGGCAATTATTCAAGGAGACAAAGTATGGCAAAAGTGGTGGTGAGGAAGGAATGCTTCAGCTTTTCTTCTCTACTTTTATCACTTGTTCTATGGAGATGGGCAATGGCAGGATCACCTCAAAGGAAAGTTTTCTGTTACTGGCTGCCAAACTAGTATGTTTGAATGAGACAGAAAGGAAGCACAGCAAAAAGAGAGAAGACGTCTTGAAAGGGTAAGCTTCCCCTCCTTCTGATGAAGGAGCGACTTAGGAAGAAAATACAGAAATCTTTCACCTGTGGCAAAGGGCACCCAGGAGTAGAAAAAGGTTTGTCCTGAGTGAAAATGTGCTTTCTTGTGGTCTGAGGATGGCGAACTAAAAAGAGAGTACAGCATAATTTTTTTTTGAGAGGTTATATTTCTAAAGCTTAGTCTATTGGATATAATGTCTAGGACAAATGACTCTGGATTTGTACCATGAACAGAATCAGCCAGCAAAGGTGGCAGTGATATGAAACTGGCATTGTAAGATATGCTTTCCTGAGTGATTTAGCTCTGTTTACAAGATAAATCTTATTTTCATGCAAAGAAATCCACAGACAGCCCTATTGTGTTCTAAGGCTAAAATGATGCAAGGGAAAAATGTATGTCATATTGATAACTTAGTGCTGTGTTAAAGGGCTATAAAATATTCAACTAAATGTGGTTGAAAATCAGCTTGAAAAATGCCACCCCAGACACAGTTCTTTGGTTGCTCTAGCAACTTTAATGTAGTTTGTTTACTGTAGGCAAAGAATATAAGGAAGGTACAATGACAGCATCAAATTCATCTGGAAACATTTGTGTTAGCATAAAGTACCCCTTGCCCTCCCCCTAACAATGTGTCTGCCTCCTCAACTTGGCCTCTTAAAAGACGGGCAGAATTGTATTTGGTGCATTGCACCTTGTGGAATTAAGCAAGTCTAAAGAAAACTACTCCAGCATCTGTCTTCTTTCAAGCAGATTGTCAACAAGAGGAGGGGGAAGGGAAGAAGGGGAAACTTTGCAAGGATGTTTTAAACCCTCCAGATAAACTGTCGCTTTGAGCCTTGACAGCTCGAGAACTTGACACATGCGCCTGCTCCCTGGAGGCTGTCCCCTGCACGCTTGGCAGGCTGATCACGGCTGCTGAGCTGTGACGCCACAGCGCTTGCCTGACCTGACATAATGGGCAGCTATTTACTGCAAACAAGGTAGATGGAAGAACATAGACTTAAATGATGCTCTGGTGTAAGACGGAATCCACTAGGGCCCCCAGTCAATCTTCAGGGTTGGTTTTTTTTTTTTTTTCCCTTCCTTTTTTCCCCTTCTTTTTCTGGGATCATTTATTCTTTCCCCAAGGAGCAGGTGACTGTGGCACAGCACTAAGCCTCCCCTCCCTAGATCAATAGAGTGGGTTAAAGAAACAATTGCAGGACAATAAACAGAAAGAGAAAATGAACTTTGGATAACCATACCAACAGTTTGCTCTGCTCATTTTTCATCTATTACTGTGAAAAGTAAAAACACAAGCCCCTGGAGGGCCTTCAAGAATGCTGTCAGCTTCATTCCAACGTGCAAGCACGATCACACTTGATCAGTGAAGAGCAGGTGTCAAAAGCTAGAGTGAACCATACAAATATTGTCTATTACATGAATCCAGCTGCACCTGGTGTCAAGTATGTCTTGCAGATTGCACTTTCATTCACCTATGAATGTGTTAAGGAAGATGTGCCCTAGATTTCTGCTTTCCACTGTGGCAAGCAAGGTAGTGAGTTCAAGAAAACCCTAGCTTATTCTTTTAGCATGCCAGCTGCATAGTACAGGCGGCATTCTCCACTGATGTAAAACACTAACAGCATTGATCCAATATGCTGGTTTAAATCAGATGAAAAAGTCATCCTGCTTGGCAAATGCAAGCATACATACAAACATGGTGATTAAACAAAATTTAGACCTATATGACATTGGCATAGCTTCAACGAAAATAGAAGTCTAAGACAACAAATTGTATGTTTCCTGACCCTTCTCTGTTTTTATGATGTTACTAAATTTTCTTGTTCTGCCTAAATGACTTTAGTTTTTAGAATAAGTTTTTGTAAAAAGGTGTCAAGAGATCTGTATAAAAGCTGTTCTTTCATTTATATACTAAAGAAGGTTCTGATTTTACTGTCAATTTTGGTACCTGTGTGCATTCATATAAAGTCCATTAACATAATTGCATATACATCCAAGCACTTGCCTTGGCTATAAGTGAAAAAGCAGAAACGAAGCACCCTGATGCGGTGCAGTTTTTAAATTCTACAAAATACAGAATTTCATACTGCAGCTATGCTGATTTCAGAATATTTAACCCAAGATATTTTAAAAAGTAATGCACTTCCATTACAATCTCTGCGTGTACATTATATTTTATACATGCTAGTCCTTACAATATTTATGGCTTCCCTGATGCACTCTCCAGACCTAGATCCTTTGAAGACTTATTAAAATCTTGAGCTAATGTGCGTAATTTAGATGTTAATTATGAGGTAGGAAAGGACACTGCTTACGGATAAACACTATTAGAAAAGCTAATGACACTGGGATCTCAATAGTGAGTATATTTTAAAAGCTAGCTCCCATACCATTTACTGCAAGACAGTTGCATTTGGGACTGCATTGAGCTGTGGTGTGGATGGGAAACTGAAGAAGGGATGGAGTGGTGGCTTCATCCCATAACTTGGAAATATGCCACAAAACATGAGTGATCTGATGGACAGTTCAGGTATAGCTGCTCCAGCCTTCTCTATCTTGATGTAAACCCTCTGCTTCTTTTACATCCACAGTTTCAGTGGGCATTAGAATCCCTGTGTATCTTAAGGCAAAATTTACCTGTCGAAGACCTAAAAGGAGTAACACAAAATACCCTGAGTTCATTTGGTGTGTGCACATAGATTAGGTGCGTCTCTGCACATGCCACACACAGTACAACCTCATCAAATTCATCCAAAAGAGAACTATACCTTTTTCCTTCCTGCAAACCTGGCTAGAGGATAAATGGACAAATCTGGCTTTGCACAAACACCAAACACACACTTGCATTTACACACAGATAAAGCAACGTTGAAATATAATTGTAGATAGATTTGTGGTTATCTAACATGCACCATCATCCACCTGCATGTTAGTGTGACATACATATTATATGCACCCAAAGGATACTGTCAAGGAGTATGCAAATGAAGGTTTGGAAATAAAATTGTTGTTTGATCCAAAGCTATAGCGTATATTACTAAGCATGAGGGGACTGACAGCAGTAGGAGACTGTATTCCTCAGTACTACAGAGAAGAATCACACGTGTATTTTTTTATACTGGGATGCAACCATTGCTGCCTCTATTTTTGTCACAATTATATATATCATGTTTTTCCATGTCTTCTATGAAGCAATTTGTATACTTCAAGAAGAACAATAAATAACAATACATGGATTTTTTTCAGTAGGTGGATAGTGAATTGAATGTTGGGCTGTATCGTGCATTAATGAGCTTTCCTAAAGACATCACAATTCCCACAAATGATAGCTATGGAATACCTGGGAAACATTTTGCTTTGAATGAACTCAGTCTTCCTTCCAATATTTAGCATAAGGTTTTCTACTTTTTATTTATCTTATGGACTTAACTAATTACCATGTAGACAAACAAAGAATAACTGAAAAAATTGTTGTAATGAAGGTTACGTTAGGATGTTCACCACCTCAACAAGAAATACCATTATTCGATTTTTTGTTTTCTTGGGTTTTGATTTAAAGTAGAACCAATTCCACTATGAAGAGACAGTAGATTCTAGAGTCACAGTTCCAAAGCTGTACTGCATTTCATCTTCCTCGCACAGAAGAGTATTTCCAACTTCATAATGAAATACAGAAAGAGTGTTGACTACAGACTCAGCCATTGTTGCCAATGTTTCCCACACTGCCACGGTTACATTGGGAGAATTAACCAGAAAATTAAAAACATCTGCAGGGCGAAGCGTCTGTACATTTGTTTCACACTGTTTGTACTAATACTGTGGAGTTATTTCAGTTTCAGGAATGTCTGAAAATAGATATCTGTCTCTGTTCATACAAGGGCTGCATAGAACAAAAATCTCCCACTGAAATGGAACAAAACATCCACTGGCAGATTTTTTCAGTGATGCCAGGTCATGCCCCTACTTCATATAATGACACAACATGTGGCAGAAACATACATCGATACATTTATGATCAAACTTCTGAACTATTAATTAGTGAGGTCAACAACTCCAGGGTGACACCAATACTTCAAGAAGTATCTGAAAGGAATCTAAAGGGGAAAAATAATTGTAATAAGAATTGTTCTAAACCCTATTTCGTCTGTGTATATCCAAATTATCCTTTTTGTGTAGGTCCTTGTCTTTGGCAGACCTGTACTGCTGGACCTCCAGGAGACTTCACAGCATATGTTTCCAGTTTCATGGCACCCTGAAAGAAATCCACAATTCCAGCCACGTGGTGATTTTCCTGGCAGCAGAATATGGCTGGTTCTGGTTACACGTTTTAGAAGTTATCTGCTGAGTTTCAAGGACAGTAATATACTAATTCCCTGGTAAGGTCAGCCACCTGAAGTAACAGTACATATCAAAGGACAAGGTTTTACACTGGTTCCAGAAAAAAATGAGTTCCAGATTTGATTCAGCAGTTAGCTGTGTATATTTTCCCAGGGAAATCACCTCTTTGTGTCATACTCCATCTGAACATGGAGGATATGTTGTATAGTCTCAAACATTACATGGGTGTGGCTGAAAGTTTACTGAAATTAATTGAGTTCAAATGTTTTAGATGAACTTGACATCAAAACTGAAAATCTCATCAGGCAGTTTCTATTGGATCAGGTGAATATTTTAACTTTTATGTCTTCCTCCAAAATACTGAGTTTTGGCTTCCTTACAATTTTAAATTTCTACATGAGCAAGAAAATGTCATCTTCACAAATGTGACACAACTTCTGTGAGCCTCCAACCTTGAGCCTATATCCTGGTATTTTATTGCAAATAGAGAGCCTTCAGCGTCATCAACAGTCACTGGGAAACTTCTGCCTTCTTTGATTGCTGTGATGCCCACTCTCCCATGACACGTGCAGCTCAAAAGTGCGTCTGATATCCTTTGAGGCTAGAGTATGGAGGGTATTCTGAGGAACTGAAATGTTTCAGGTATCCTTGGGCCCCAATTTATAGACTCACCACATCCTTGGGCAAGGAACATCATGTTGTCTTCCAGTTCCCTTAAGCCACTAATCAAAGCAGTCTAAGGACAGTAATTGTCCATAAAATCTAAAACCAGGCAGAACGCTTACATATACAAAAGACAAAGCTGAGGAATCAACAAGAACAGCCATTCATCTGCTTATGCTGAAGTTATGTCAAAAGAGCATCCCCTTCTATGATTCAGATAACTTGCTATTCCTTCCCTCCTCCCTTCCTTCCTTGCTGAAGTGTGGTGTCTTTAAAACTCTTACTTGACCTTAGTCCTCCTAATAAAAACAAAGGTTTTCTGTCCCATAGGTATGCAAACATATCAATTTTTATACCAGGAGTCTGCACTGGTTGGTAAACAACTCTATCCTTCAATGAAGTGTGAAACTCATGGCTCTCTCTTTGATAACTACTTGGCATTCTTCAAGCAGAAATGCGTCTCTGACTGGCTTTTCATTTTTCGTCAGCTTGTACTCTAAAAGTGTACACTTCAAACATCTATAGAGTTTAATTGTATGCGGCTTATTAGTGGCTTTTGACTGAGACTAAAAATGATAGCAGTCAAATATTTTGAAGTGACCACAGGTTTGTGCTGATGGATCTCTACTTTCTGAATGGGCAAACTGTATCAACAGGTATCAAAGAAATAACAAGAAATAATTGCTTACTCTTTGGCTGAACTATTAAGATAATTCTACACTGACATTGTTTACTTTGTTTTACTATCTGCTTTTGATTATCTACCACTTAATTCGCAAATATTTCCACCTTTTTTCTAGAGAGATCTGCCCTTGCAGGAGACCTGACTGTTTCACATATTGCACTGTAGGCACTATGAGCAGGCGCACCAAGACATCCAAACAGGAAAGTCTGTGAAGCTTGAAATCAGAGGGAAAAAATGGATTCTCTTTGTTGTACTTTTTTCTGGGCACTTGTGGGAATACAGGTAAAGTAATTTTGCAGTCTGCAAATACAGAAGGAGACACACTCCAGACTCACACATGTCCACCAGTAAAACTCTTACACACTTCTGCTGGCGCACAGCCAGACAAGTCCTGTCACCAAACTGTTCACTGATCAGAGAGAAGAATGACTTCCACAACCACCACCAGCAAAAGCCAGGCTCCATGCTGGCGGGATCCAGGGATCCACCCCTCCTGAAGCAGCTCCAGAAAGAGCCAGTGGGACAACCTCCATCTGGTGTCCTGCAGACTCGGGATTGTGATGCTTCCCCAAGTTCAGGTACAGAACATTGCTCCACATCAGAGAGAAGAAGGCAGTGAATCAATGACTGTTTCTTTTGAGCCAATGTACCACTGAAGCACATTGTATGAGTGGTTACCTCCCAGACCAACAATCGGTCCGGGACCTAACAATAAGAAGAATTGGGTTAGAAATCTAGAGAAAGAAGGTTGTACCTGGCTACAGTTCTGGCTAAAAGAGGTATGCTCCTTTCCCTGACTCACAGAGAGGAGCAGAGCTGAGTCTCTCCTTTCCACATATTTCATTTTGGTTAACTTGGACTTCTCCTAGCCAGTTTGCCTTTTTGTGGCTATCCTGTTCTTATGTGGCTTTCTGCACTCTTGGTGGGGGGGAGATAGTGCTTTACTTTGTACTGAGGATTTCCACAAGGACCAAAATATTAAGTCCTTTTGTGCCTCTCACCCTAAATTGCCACCATCTTACACAATGTCAGTGGTAGAAGAGGGGGTGAGTTCAGATCACTTAAACTGTAGGCACAACTCTTTTATTGCAAGTTGCTAAAGCAAATATTTATGGGGTAGAGCCACCCATGGGAATATTTATTTATGAAAAAAAAGCCTTGTTCTTCTGAATTTGCTTGATTTTTCTTCATGAAACATTGTATCTGAATGAGATCTTTGGGGACAACTTTCTCTGAGCAATGTCCCCTCTTGCTTGTAGGTCTTAAGCCAGTAATTGGTAATAGAATCCAGAAGACTGTGGGACATTTAAAGCCAAGTTTCTAATTAGGAGGGTAACACATGAAATGCATTCATCATCTCAGCCTAGTAACCGCAACCACAGACAATGAGCAAATGGAATAGTGTGACTGATTCAATATTCACTCAACCTATGCGTTCATAGATTATACCTATGCTCCCCCTAATGTTGATTCACAGTTGTACTCAGATTTTTGTGTCAAGGCCTCAAACTTTCTCCTTTAGAAGTCTGGACTCTTACAAACTTCCTTCTTAGCCACCTCCTTTGAATGAAGTCCAGAAGCAAGGAACTGACATTGGTGTCTTTTCAGAAAAACTAAGATTATTATTATGCAATTTACATACTGACCCAACTCCAGAGATGACGTCCTTTAGGAAACTGGCTGATTGATGTCTGTGTTAGCCCAGATCAAGCATCTGTATTCAAAGGCAATGCTATGCTTGTGTTACCACATTCCTGCTGTCTCCGCTCTTGGTCTTGTGCACGTGAGGGCACATCCTTTGTGCTGGGATTACAGTGTCCTCTGTGGAAAGCTGTGAGGCGGAATAATAAATGTGTGTGTAATTTTGTCAGCTTCCTCACAGAAAGGCACAGAGTGGTTACTACATTGTACCTTGAATCCAGGGGTCACCAACACCTGTACTCTGCAGAGCTGGAAGCCAGACACCTAACAGTGGTAACTAATGGCTGGAACCCCAATCTACTCTCCTCTGTCACCTCATTCAGGCAATTAAGTCTCCAATCTGAATTTGGAGACACTTTAAATCTAGGGAAGAGCCAGATTAGCTTTAATTAAATATGCCTTGTGAGCTGATGCAAAGAGCTGGTACATCTGGAGGGCTCCAACACAAGGGGAAAAAGAGAAAAGAAAAGTCAAGGTGGGACCATGGGTGTCCTGAGTAAAAGTCTGTCCCAAGGACACATCCTCTGCTCATTCTGTAGTAATCCCCAGCCCTGATGGTTGAGTCCCATAAACCTGGTCTGCAGGGGCTTAAACCTTCATCTCACGTTATTACCGGCTGCATTCCTACTACTCACACAAAATCAGAGCTTATGTTAATACCCAGATACCTCCAAAAAAAAAAAAAAAAAAGAAAAAAAGAAAAGTGTAGTGATCAGTATCCATCATCTTTCCAACTGCCTTGTCACTACATCAATTAATACAATTGAGCAAAAAATGTCACAAGCCCAGTGGAAAAACCTTTACACAGCCTTTCAGGGGGAAGTTTACTTCCAGCTTTTTTCCCTTGCATTAGCTCCTGTCATCCACAAAACAACAGAACCCAGTGGTGTCAATTATATTTGATTGACTGAGTAAAGCACACACACAAATAAGCGAAAACAATGGACACAAAAATCTATATATGACTCCCCTTGTCAGTGAGAATGCCTGTCTTCTCCATTTTCATGCTGCACGGTGTCCTGCTGCTACAGGCTTAAATGTTTCCTTCAGCCCCCAAACTATCACCAATTAAGTTAGCAGGGTCTTCAAAGGTGTCAAATGACTCCCTGGGCAATTGGCTGTAACTGCTGTTCAATAAATGAGGTCTAATTTATCAGTTTAACTTCACTTTTAAAAACCTAATGTCTCCCGGTACCATGTGCCATTTGCCCAGAGTGTGAAGAGATGCCTGCCACGTCGCATTTTGAAAGTTGTATGAGCTCTTGTTAGCAATCACATGTTTTGTCTGTCATACCTTTCCTCCCCTTTTGAAAGATGTATTTGAATAAAGTATTCGTGAGTGGTATGGACTTGTGTACTATGATACCTCAATAAGCCATTCCTAGAAAAACAAATAAAAATAATTAAACACAACTCAGTGCTGGTTTTGGGATGGGAGGGTTTGATTACACCTTAAAACACAGACCCTTATTATTTCTCCTGTGATCCTTTTACTTTGACCCCGCATAGAAACAGTAGGAACTAACTTACTGGGTCTTTTTTAAGTGTTGGAGAAACAGGGAATCTGTGGCCAGCATAGGAGATGCTCTGGCAGACGATACAAGGAACAAGGTAAGCTGCAGGGTAGGATCATAGCTCACCATTAGCACTCTAAAAGTATCAGACAGGCACAGATCCAAAAGGTCAGAAAGATAGGATGTAAATTTAGGAGAAAGTTATTAAAATACATAGGGAAAAAATCCTGTACCTCAAGAAAAACAGCATGCAAAATATTTATGATTAAAAGCCAATTGTTCTGCCATATAGTATATGTAATCTATGTCACTCCCCATGGTGACCTCTCAGAAACTCCACCTGTAACCTTAGAGTAGGTGTTCAATTTCCTATTCAAAAGAACATGCTTCCACCTCATTTTCAGCCAGTTACCCCTGACTTCACACTTATGTTAATCTCTAACTTAACTGTTGATTTTCCATGTTACAGGGTATTAGATGCTTTACTGAAGTCCAGGTAGTTTTTTTCACCTTCTCCGCAAAATCAGTTACTGAAGACTGGTATCGAAATTTCGGATAGTAAATTGCTTGGATCACTTATTTTTTTAAGCTATAAACTGCTAATTACAAACCTGTAAAGTTGATTGTGGTATCACAGTTTCCTTATAAACTCTTACTGCCTGACTTGCAAATTTTCTTGCCAGAGCTTTCACAATTGCCAGACAGAGATTATTTGCTCCCTCTATTTTACACACACATTGAACTCAAAAAGTTAAGTGTAAAGTTGAGTTTTGCTACTATCTTGGGTGTGATCCTCTCACTCAATGTCCTTTTTTGTATTGTGTCAATACTTCCATCCTATTCTTCAATTTTGTTTGTATTAATAAGGAGGAATAAGAAGAAAAACAAGATCCTCTTTAGTTTCACTGCATAGCAGTTTCCTGGGTACAATGGAATGCAACAGACACAAGAGGTTATCTCTGCAGAAGGAAATACAACCCTCAGGTATCTATAACAGGCAAATGTAGTGCTTTCAGTATGAAGGCAGTGATAGAACAGATTCTAGATTTAGTTACAGGCAAGCATGACAATATTAAGCCCCTCGTGGAGACTGCACTTTTAAAAATAAGAGTCACACCCAGGGATGTGATTACTGTGAAATCTGTGATTACTGTGTCCATTTCTGGGATTAACAGGATAGGTAGAAATGTTCTGTCATCATAGGTATTGCCTCTATAAGTATTTGTGGAACTGTAAAGAACCCATGCTGTTGCTCTAGTTAATGGTTCAAGAGAAAAAAACCCTAAAACTTAGATGTTTTATAAAGAATGCAGACATAACCCCAATAAAGGAAAAAAAAAAACCAACAACCCAAACCGAGATTTATCTCAAATCTACTTGTACTCAGCCTGAACCAGACACAGCTTCCAATTATTCATGGAGCAGCTGAGATGGTGCTATTGATGCTGTCACTTTAAAACTAAAACGAAATGCAGCCATGGAGTATCAGCTCTGAAATCTAGTGTGGGACGGCAAACCCTGGAAAAAACCAAAAATAATGAAGTCAAATAGCCAGTACAAAATAAACAAATAGCTACAGGAAGAGGAGTATTTGGCTACAGTATCAAATTGGGATTTACAAAAAAGATATTCAGAAGTATCTATGTACAGTGAAGTACTTTTTCATCCCTCATCTCTCTTAATCGTAGGAGGTGGCTGACTAACTTCCCATTGCTTCCTGACAAACTTTTCTTCCCCAGCAAAGCTTTGGCAGGTAGGTGGAGCTCTTCCTTGATCTCAGGGAGAGAAGTGGCTCTAGCATGTAATAGCAAACAGTGCGAAGTCTTCATCTGAAAAACGTAACTTATGGAAGCACAAAATGCTGACACGCAGAAAAACAACTTCAGTTTCTTCTTCTTTTTCTTACCTGCCTACTGTCTATTCAAGTCTTGTTCAGAGCCCATTTTGCTTTGCTGAGCCTGTGATTAAACCTATAATGTGCCCAGGCAAGGTTACCTCTGCTCAGAGCAGGAGTAGGGCAAGGAAATCTCCTCTGCATGATTGGGGAAGTGGCACAGTGCCAGCAGTGACAAGGTAGGCAGCAGACACCTTGGTGAGGGATTAAAACAACTCATAGGCTACAAGTAGTAGCAAAAGCCACCATAGCAGTGACATTCTGCAAGAAGCTTGAAAGGGCTTACTAGTATTACCAGTGACACAGGAGTGGTTTACTTGAAAAACATAGGTCCTATCTTGTGCACTTTTCAAAACACAATTATATTAAAGAATTTAATGACCTTAAGACATTTTTGTTCCTGATTAATCATAATCAAATGATGTGTTGCATTAACAAAGCTGTGCAAGAGTGTTTGCAGCTTGGATGATGCTTGCAAGAATTCCTGTGTTCCTAACGTGAAAACTGTGATTTTTAAAGTAAAATAAGAATAAATAATCATAAGTTTTTATACACCTGTCACACTCAGATAAAGCTATTAGTTAGCACACACAAGGACTTAAACAAATTACATGACCCTTCTGACCAGCTTCCACAGCACATTTTCTCCTTACTTATGTCCTGCCCTGTTTTTCCTCCAGCATGTTACTGAACTACCATTTGACTGTTCTCAGAGGTAAGAGTGCATTTTTTTTTTCCCGGTTAACTCCATACTCGGTTACCAGCTGTGCTTCTGGCAACCCTGGCTGTGCGTTCTGCGCCCACTGTTGTTACGTGTCTATTGGCATGGTCCCCATCCTGCTGGTAGTATCTAGAAAGCTATTGGAAATGAACTTCATTTTAATAAAGACCTATATACCTGTCATGCTGTGGACTATTGCCCTCTGGAGTTCAAAGCTGGGATGAGCGTTTTCTCAACATAAAATGTCTTTCCTGCTCAGGCAGAAGGCTTGGCACTATTTTCCTCTTTTCCCTCCATTCAACAACTTAGTTTACAACTAAGCAGGAATTTTTCTGGCTTTCACTCAGCCTGGCCTACCTGCGGAGAGAGCACTGAGATATTTTCTCCTTGCAACGGCATCTTTTGATTTAGGGCCAGGCCAGCAATGAAGCTAATCTTGGTTAATTACATCTGGTTAATAACCAGACCCAGCTATCATGGTGGGGACGGATGGGTGAAACAACTGACCTAACCTTTCGCAGCATGCCTTTTAAGGAAAAGTATAGGAAATCAAGTTGAAAAACAAAGTAACAACCTGGTGGTTCTGTCCTACTCTGTGGAAATTTGACCATCCAGAGCCACAGTGTTCGTAGCTGCTCATACAACTTAATTCATAAAAGCTCTGGTCTAGAAATAAAAATTCAAGAAAGAGTTGGATTTCAGTTACTCATACTTGCCAGTGAAAGAGGGAGAAAAAAATCACAAAGTGGAAGGAAAGGAAAACACAGGTAGCAAAGTTTACTCCAGTGCTTGCATTCAACCCTGTAGGCTGCTTCTGTGGTTTGAGGAACTACAAGGGATCACTACATGGAAGAGGATGAACTGCTACTTACAGTGGATGTGCCAGTGAAATCGATGGAACACTAAGTCCTGTGCACATTTCTCAGTGAGATAGGCATGTCTGTGCTGTGTGCATTATGTTAACCAGCAGGGAAGTATTGAAATGACATATTTTCCTGCCATATTTTCATTGTGTGCAATTTAGTGTAAATTAAGTAGAATACAGACAGAGAAGACTGATAATGGAAACATTTATCAAGGCAAGCTAGGTTTCTGAAAACCCTAAAGCTTCCTGCTAAGAAATACTTACTAATGGATCCTGATTAAACAGATTTTCCTATGGTTTATGGAATCATGCTCTGTATGTATGTGTAATGTTTATCTGTGTATGCCCTTATAACACCGTTTGAATGCTTGATTACATAGAGTTAGGGGAGATGCAGGGAGAGTGGACTGAAAGAGAGTTAAACTCTGAAAGCAGGTAGGGCACAGACACCTATAAATGATCTGACAGAGCAAATGCCTGTGCCAGACACTCTCCTTCTTGGACTAGTAAGTAAACTAACTAAGAGACACAAATCCATAGGAAATCAGACTCCTGAAGTGTCATCCTCAAATTACCTATTTTTAAGTAAAGGTTTTGTAGGAAAGAGCCACCCGTAGCCCAGGTTTAGGAGTGCACTTAGAATACTCACAATATGCTTAGCCAGATTTAGCTGCAGGCTGCCCTCCCAGGCCTGCAGGTACATTCCCTCTCCTCCCTTTCATTGAATGTAGTTATCAGAACTAACCTTCATGCATTTTGGTTTTGGTAGGGTTGGCTGGCGGTGAAATTAGGTAATGCGCAGTCTGTGCCTTAAGGGGTCTGTTGGAGTGTGGGCACGAGGGAGGCAAAATCTCTGATGGTGTTCCTTTGGAGGAATAATTTAGGTAGCGAACCTGCTGCCATTGGCATATGCAAAGAGCTCCACTGAACTAAATGAGACCATTCACAAATAGGCAAGTCAGCAGGACGTAGATGTCTAAATGACTTTGGAAAATCCGTCCCTAAAAGTCACTGATAAGGAATATCTCACTTGACAAGAGCAACATAATATAATCCTTGCTTTACTGTGGTGTCTGAATAAAATTGCAGGCAGCAAGTGTTGTTAGTACGGTTCCTAATGAAGATATACAGAGCTCTATTTTTGGAGAGTCTATAACAGGCCTTGTGACAGCCCATAGAGATTTATACTGCAGGATGTCCTCAGATATCTACTGGTTTCCTTCCCACAAAGGTATTCCACGGTCCTACGGACTTCGTTCTGATGTATCTCAGGAGAGAAAGCTGCTTATTAACTGGTCTACTGTGAAGTATTAACTGATGGCCTTGCATTATGTCTTGTCATGCATTAAGCTTTATATAGTCACTTAAAAAATCAAATCCATGCCCATTTATTCTGAATTCTTAATAGTTATTTTAGCAATAGAAACAGGAACATTTCTTGGCTTAACACCAAAAAAATCAGATTTTAAAGCTGAAATATTAATCAATGATTCTTTAGGCTGGCTTGGTTTTTTACTATATTAAAAAAGTTCTGCAAATGCTGAATCCCCCAAAGTCTGTTGAAAAAAATGAAATCTTCTCCTAGACCACAGTGTGGTGAAATAAATTAGTATAATGATTTATGTTTACGGTTTTAGTCAATTCTGATAGAGATTATAGAGACAAAATGACAAACTGCCTTAGAGGTAAACTTAAATCATGTCAGCCAATCTTTAGTTTTTCCCTACTCTAATTGCTCCTCTTGTTCATTTATCTTCCTAGGCAATCTTTAGAAGAAATACTAGTTCAATCAGTGCATGTGCAAACCACCAGAGATAAAAAGTTTAGCCTAATTTGTCTCACTAAATTGTAATGCCTCTAGTAAACAAATCTTAGTTTGAAAGGAAACCAAGAAAATCTAAATAAACACCCTCCACAAAATGTTTCTCTCCTCTTTGCTACACATAGCATTGCTGATGTTTTATAAACTTTGCCTTTTGATGCAAGCAAAACAAAAACATATGCACAATAAGCTTTTGCAGTTACCTGGGGTAGTTGCTTTCAACTATTCATGGTAGTGTTTAAGCACAAGTAATTTGGTATTATTATAGAAAAGTAATGCAAATAATTAAATGGCAGAATAAAATATTGTATTATGACAGTTGTGAAATAGGAAATCAAAAGAGATTAATTTTAATTTGTCTTTCCATACTTTTGAAGCCAATACAGTTTTGCTGCTCACAGCATGCAGAATTTCTTAACTTGGTATAGCTTTATTGCTGTTAATCTTATCTTTGTCTCACTCAAGTGAACAGTTTTGCCACTCACTTTGAGAGAAGTAGGTTCAATCCATTAAGGTCTGCTTCCACCACCACATACCCTTTTTCAGCGGAAATGCTCGGCATGAAAAAGCATGCAAATGCGTGAATCTTTGCAGAGTAGAGGCATAAGACAATGAACAATCACTGAATTGAAAACATCCCTAGTATAAATTAACTCAGACCATTCATTTGATTTCTGGAAAGTTAAGATCCCTGAATGCAGACTGCATTTTCTAAAAAAATCCACAGCTCTAATTCTCCAACAGCATGCAGTGGCTCATTTTTAGAGGACTATTTCAATGGCTATTTCAACTTCTGTTGTCTTTCTAAAGCAAGAGTCCTATCAATGGGAGAAATCTCATTAAAGGAAATTTTGCCCTTATAAGGCTTTCTGGATTCAGACTTTCTAGTCATTTTAGATTAGAATCTGATCTTGATAGCTAGGTTTTCAAAATACATGTGTGTGTCATTACTCATATAACTAATCCCAGCAACTTGAATCAGACCATATATGTGAGAAAATGAGCATGTATTTTCAAAAGCTTGCCGGATTGGGCCCTAATCCTTCTTTTTTTTTTCTTTTTTTGTAAATCATCAGGATCCCATCAGATTTTATGTCTAGAATTATTGTTATATATCACTGCATAAAGCTTGGTCCTGTGGCTCATGCTCTACAGGGAGGAGAGACATTTTTAAACAAAAAATTACAGCAGTATCTATAATAAGGTCATTGGCTGAGATATCTTGTTATTAGACAGTGTCCTTGCCAAATGCATATGCACTGGGTGGAAAATATGCTTTCTTTCTAATTAAGAAATTAGAGAGTAAAGATAAAAGTAGAGCATCTCCATTTCTGGACAACACAGACATAACTCATGTCAGATGCTGCAATTCTTATCACTTTCTCATTATGCACATTTATC
>KZ505711.1:1257172-1280582 GCA_002844005.1 Limosa lapponica baueri
TTCTGAAGAAGCGTTGGTCTGGTCTGCATCCCCTTATTTCAGGGCTTTAAAAGGACCTGACTACACCCTTATGTATTGACTCTGCACCTCTGGGAACAGCACAACTACACCAGTGAGAAATCAGAAGCAGGCCCTCTTCGCACCCCCTCAACACTAGTGGAAGCACAACAGACCCTTTTTTTGTGTGTCTTGCAGAGTCTTTACACAGAGGCTCGTAGCCTGACTACATGGATGACCTGATAAAAATAAAGGTTTCTCTCTCTTAACTTTGCCAAGTGATCAGCAGGTTCAATAAATCAGAACAATATCCTTTAAGAAAGCCTGACTCCACCCCCAGAGCCCATTGACAGGCTGATTTTTATAGCTCTTCTTTGTAAGGATGGCTGTCAGAACAGCAATACATAGAGAAAAATTAGGAAATACCACTCTGAGACCTGTTGGTTTCTGCTACTGCAACCAGCTGAAAAGTGGAGCAAGTGGTTGAGCTCCAGCAAGCTGGTGTCCTTGCATCCATCTCATATATCCTTTGACCAGTCCCTGGGGGAAATTAAGAGTGAGTGAGGGCAGCCTGGCTCCTCACCCTGCAAGGCACAAGGAAGATAACACTGCATTGTAGGAATGACTGTAGCAGATAACTGCCCAGCCTCTCTAGAGATGGTCCTCGCATCTTCTCAGAGTCTCACCTTGGGAGCTGGCAGCCAAGGGAGTGCACTAGGTACACGTGGTTCACATGGGCAGCCACGAACTTTCTGATGTATTATTTCTGAGTACCTTTGTGCAAGTTTATCTGAATTAGAAAGAAGAAACAGAATATCACCAAGGGTTCCTCTTCCCATGAAATTAAACAAATACGAACAAGGCACTTGTCATGCAGCCCAGTCTCCATTTTCAGTACAAACAAAGTCACGCGGTGGTTATGGGACCTCAGGCATGTCACTTTAGCTTTCTAAGTGTGAATTACAGAGGGTTGAACTGACTGTTGAAAACAATCTGGCAGAAGTAGCCTTTTTGTGAGATGTTTAAGAATAGATCACAACTTTACAAAATAATTAATAATTTAAATCATATGATGAATAGTTAATTTAATTGATTTAAAAAAAAAAGTGTCTGCCTACTTACAGCTTTTGCTGTAAATGCTATATCACTTGACATGTTGGGTCACACCTTCACTGGGTGGCTTCAGCATCATACTCATAATGAGCATCTGAAGAACCATTTGGAGCTGGGAGATCATCAGGCACAGGGAGGCAAGATCCCAGTCTTCAGCGCTGCTTTAAGTTCCAGGCACTGCAGAAATACATGTACCCTGGCTGCTTTAATAGTAAACAATGATGTTCCACAAGTACCTAGCTATATGAATGCTGGTGTTTGTGGTCTTAAAAGTAACAATTCCAGATGGGAACTCCCAGTGACTGGAAGTTCCAGCTTAGATTTGTGCCACTTTGATGGGATCGCCTGAAGACCCAATGCAACACCAAACATACAGCTGCTCTCAGCAGTTCCCTAATAACCCCAGTGAGGGCCATTAAATGATATGTAATGTCTAACTCATAATGGAGAGACGAGGATGAAACAATAAATGTGAAGAAAAATGGCAGAGTAGTGGTCTTGGAACTCACCAAGGAAGAGTAAAGAAAGCCCTTTCCCATTGATCCAAGATTCACAGGATGGGACTTGTCAACATCTCCAGTTTAACAATGTTGCCCTGCAGGAACTGCCTTTATGAGAAAAGCCATATTCAACTTCTAGAGTTATTAAAATGCCGACCTTTTTTCCCGAGAGTGACAGCAAAAGTCTAAACAACAATAGTCATACTTTTGCTATGGGGATGTTTGACTATTAGAACCAGGATGTGACTATAATGCCATGTAAAACAAGCCACCAAAGACTTACCCTAGAATAAGACTATCAGTGGTGAGAGGAGGCACACCACAAAAAAAAGTATGAAAGAAAATTTGTGTTTCTGTCACCGATTCCTTGAGCCCACACAGCCCACTGTTCCTGTTTTCAATGAACTCTTGCTGGGGCTCTGCAAGGATTTACAACCTGAGCACAGGATAATCAATTTAAACCCTGAAGCACAGATCTGAAACTATCCAAACAAAACCAAACTGACAGTCACAAAGAGATAAAGTATGTGTTTGAAAGCTGTACACTGAAGTTACCAGAACTAGATAGAGTAGTGGCATTGCACCACCAGATAGAGTTAAAATGCATGGGCAGAAGACAGACTACTAACACACACAGCAGAAGCAGATTAAAATTGAAAGATGACTGACTAACCGTCACTGTTTTACAGACTGAAGGCTGGGCAGATGGTTAAAGACACTGATCCTTTTACGCTACTTCACACATGCGTATGAAGTCTAGAGGGGAAAAAAACCCCACTCTTACATTGCTGAAATTATAGCATAGCAGTAAGTTTTCTTCTTTGCCCATGTTTGTTGGGTTTTGGTTATATTGCCAGAGCATACCACACTCAATCTATTGCATTTTACAGAAAACACTGAACAGCTTAACCTAAAGGTCCAATAAATTATACGCAGCATGTTTTGAGAAGGTTTAATGAAGAAAAGTATGCTTTAAAGTTTAATTCACAGCAGTTTTTTAAAGCAAGACTTATGGTCCCAAATGCCTTTAAGTGGATCTTTCAAGGCCCAGAATGGAAAGTGCAATGCAATATAATTGCATAATCTGACTTCAGTGACGGTATTGAGAAGACTTGCTGGTATTAAATATGAAACCTTTTGTGAATCTTAAATCAAATTTTTGGAGATTCATTAATACAGCAGTATTTGCACTGCTGTAAAGCATAGGCTGCATTTCTTAGTTTTCTATTCCTAAAAGATTTACCTTTCTGGAATTTTAGCTCTCAGGATAATCTAACTTGTAATTAAGAGGATAGTCTTATAAGTAATAAATTTAAGAAGGAAGGGAGTGAAAACTGTCTTGTGATAGTTCTGTTTCATATATATGCAAAACAGAACAATTGAAATAAACTAATTGCTCCTGCAGCTTTGTACAGTGATTAAACTAACTATAGAAGAAGATACACATACTGAGAGAAGATTCACAATTGTTCTAGGAAGACCATTAGCAACATTTAATCAATCAGAACAAGATCTGTTTGAGTATGAAATTTTAAACACACAACATTAACTCCCAGAGATCACTATAGGAATACACAAAACATAGAATTTAAAAATAAATGTTGTCGAGGTCGGTGACAGAAGCCCTCAGTTGTTGCGGGCTGTGAAATGGCATAAGCAGTATAGACAAAGCATGATGGGGCAATAGATCACAGTAATAACATTTGCAATAAACAATAACAGAACAAAGCAGACGTCTATAAAAATCCCATGAGGAATTTGCCTTATCCATAATTTTTCTTTACATTTGAGAAAGTGTGTCAGGAAAGGCCATTACAGCCAATGGCACCAATTAATTTCTGCAACTTTTAATGACATCTTTCTGGGTAAAAACCTCAGATAATACCCCAGGCTCATGATTGATAGAAGCCTGTGTTTGATTTGTACCAGACTGTTGATTTTTTTAGTATTTTTAAAGAGTCCCAGTGCAGCCAATCAAGCAATCAACATGAAATACTCAGATCTTCTCTTGTAAAGTACAAGAAAACAGAAAGACAATGGGACTTTCTTCATAGTGTTGACAGAGTATTGGTGATTTTATTTCAGTAGCTCTCAAGATGATGGATTATACAAATTTTTATTCCAGAAGAAAATGATAGCCAAAAAGAAATCTTTGATTCTCATTCATTCTGGATATTATTTTACCCTCAAAAGGACTGTTGAAATGCAGAAGAGATAAAAATAATTGATTCTGAGGGGTGAAACATAAGAATAAAGTGATTTCACGTTTGGTTTTCTGGTCTTCAGCTAACCAACAGGTTTCATGGTAAAATATGATAAAATCCAGCTGGGGGTTCTCTCATAGATAAATATTCAGAGAATTTAGAAAATGCGAACACAATTCCCTGTTTTTTCCAGAAGACTTTAGCAGCATCATTCTCTTCTACTTTGAGATTGATTGTAGAATTAAAGAGCACCTGAAAACAGAGGCAGGTAGGTCTTTGCTGTCTAAGAGAGCTTCCTATACCCATTAGAATAAATCCTAATGTCCCCACGTCTGTAGCAGTTAAGACATATAGAACCACTGCAACATTAAAATAAATAAATAAATAAATAAATAAATAAAATATCTCAATGAAATAAGGGGAAATCATGTATTTGTGGATTCATTCTACAGTGGTGTTGAGCACGCAGGACCTCTGTCCGTATGAGCGCTGTGGGGTGATGCCTGTATATCACAGCTTTTTAGCAAGAGTGAAAACACAGGGGGGAAAGTGGCAGGGGCTGGTTTGCTTAGCTACCTGCTCAGCACGTGAGCGCCGTGAGAGCCTTGCGCCCTTTTCGCAGACAGCTAGCCAGGCCCACAAGCAGCCAAATGATACGGCGGACAGTCCTGTGAACTCTGGCTTATTGCACTGGCATAACCGTGTAAGCCTGGAAAAGGGGCACGGGGAGAAGAAAGTCACACAGCTGCAGATCCAACACGCCTGTAAGAGTGCCTGTGGAATTCCGACTCCCAGTGTCCGAGGCTTGGATCAGTGTCCTGCACAACTGCTCAGGCACTTCCCGGAGTCCCTGAGGTGACCTGTCTGTACCTGTTGGTGCCTGCCTTGTTAATTGCTGTAGTTGGGATGCTTGTCCTCGTGGAGGCTACACCGCCGGATGATTTCTCTGAGGCTCAGCTCTCAAGACAGCCTAACAGTAACTTTTCTAGTTATCACCTCAAATTCATTTCTGAGATCTGTGGCTTTGACATTTGATGATTGCTAACTGTATGTACGTAAGCAATGGGAGCATGAATCTCATGCACAAAACTACCTTGATGGGTTCCAGTAACATATATCTAATTGTTTTATTTGGAATATTTTCTGAATGATAGAAAGTTTTGAAATACCATAAATAAGAAATAAGAAGACAAATACCATCTACTTTTGATCTTCTGATGAGCAGCAAATAACAGATCCCATTAATGATCCTTGCTGCGTTGTATTTCTCAAGATTAATACTGTTACCTTGTGTGGTAATAGTTATTTTATTCCCCTCTCACTGCTGATTAAGAACCCGAACTGCTGGTGCAAATGGTAATAAGCTGTTTAGCTAAGTGCTCTCACCTGTGCGGCCGGCAAGGATCGTACCAGCTCACAGAAATGGGCTAGTCCTTGACAATTTAGTACCTTAGTGGGGAGTTCAGAACTGTAAATCCTATGAAAATGATACATCTCCTTCACTTCAAGCTTTGTATACACGGTATTAGATTTACTCCTTTTTAAAAGACATCTATGTTACATTACACTGATTTTAATCAGTACTCCAAAGCTCTTGCAAATGAAAATACCCCTCCCCCAAACCTGATTTTATTTTAGTGTGCTAGTTCATAAGAAAAAAGAAATCTTGTCTATCAGTCCCTCCTGGCCTTAAAAAAAAGTTACGGTCATCCCTCCATAAACAAGCAAATATCTCCATATTTCCCTTGGACAAAATAATTTTCCATGACAGCTTTATAGTTGATACTTCTTTCTTTACAGCAAATCTTTGTTATATTATAGGGGTCATATCTGCTATCATTCCCTGCTATATAGCTATGATGTAACTGTGATTGCACTAGAGGTTAAATTTGACTGTCATAATATATATTCTACAAGAACCTTCAAGTTCTTGTTATCCCAAGCATTGCCCCTCTCAATTCCTTAGTGCCATCTCTTTGAAGAATAATTATGTACCATAGAAAATTAGTATCTGCTCTCATGTATATCAGATATGACAAATTCAAGGACTAGGAGTATTAACAAATAATTGTGTTTACTTTTATTGGCAGAGCTACTCAAAAGAATAGCTCCATAACTGCAATGCAGATATTAATTACTGGGTAATGCTAAGGAAAGAGATTTTGGAAAAAATGCCATTGGATTTTGGATACAAGCGTCCTATTTTCTCTCCTGCTGCCTTTGTGAACTACTGGGAATACTCAAACTAAAAAGTGAAATGTGTCACGGATGACTCAAGTAAGCATGCGTTTGTTTTGTGAAAAGACGGGTGTTTCATCCCAGAGCCTAATTCAGTAGATTTATCTGCTACAATTACAGTGCTTTGATCACTCCAGAATAGGTGGTGTAGTGCGGGGTGTAGCTGTCCTTTTCCAATTCACTCTCCTTATCAGGATACATGTCTGTTGATTTGTGGGAAGCTGGCTGTTTTTCGTTCCTGACAAACTCCAGTGATTAAAATGTAGTGGCTTGCTCTTGTTCCCCTGATAAAGGTGACAGCTGCAGAGTTTCCAGTGTTAGTGGATATGGTCCATGCAGATTGCTTTTTAATGAAAGCAATATATTATCTTACCTAGAGACCCCGCAGCCTTACCTTGTTAATGTATTCTGGCTTGGCACCACATTCATCTATAAATTAGTTGTATTAAACATGCTTCTTACTATTTATCCCATCTCTAAAGAGTTAGGGTGTTTTTTTAGTTTATTTTGTTTGTAACTTTTCTTCATACCTCCTCCAAGCAGCAGCATCATACACATAATGAACAGTGGTGCAGATTCTTCATAAAAATATCTAGCATTAAATAATATAGTCACAGACACCTCCATACTCGATGACTTGATAATCCTTCACATTTAGTCATTAAACTATACACTAAAGGATGTGGAATCAACAACACTTGATTATACAACTCATATCTGCAAAGGTTTTCCCCTTCACTGCAAGTTTAAAATCAAAATGAGAGAAGTAGCTTATAAAATAAAACAAAACCCAAGATTAAGCTAAACAAAGTTGTGTTTCAATTTTGTAGACGTGTCTCATTCAAAATGTCTGAAATAAGGCAGATTGAAAATTCCAGTTGCATTGTATCCTTTAAAAAAATCTTGCAGGTTTCTGGGACACTGAAATGCCAAATTCATTATCACCACGAATGGTCTGTTCTGCAGATATAAGCAGTGCATTCCCTGTCAATAACTTATATTATTTCCACCAACCTTCATCTTGAACTAAATTTCAGAAAAGGACTGGAATATCACTTAGGGACCAACTTCTGTTCTTCTTCCGCTAGAAATATTTTTCTAGCAAAAGATAAATGTTTTAACCCAATTTATCTCATAGAATATACATAAGAATATAAAAGATTAATTATATTCCTGTTATTTATTCCTAAATTGTAATGAGAATTTAGTACATTGGTATCATTCAAAAGTGATCATTACATTATCTTTAAAAATCTCTGTATATCTATCACCATAAAAAAAAAAAGAAAAAGAAATGTTTCAATAATCCAGAGATATGTATGTCAGAAATGTGAGCTACTAACTACTGTGAAAATGTTTTAGAAATGTTAAAAAGTAAATGTGCTATGGTCAGTATAAAGGCTTTTTCATTGGAGGGTATTCTGCATTTTGTACTTGAAGTATCGGAATTTAACTCCTTTAGAGTGCCTGCGTGTCTCTGCTCCGTTTGTATCTTTGTTAACAATGCATGTACAGTAGGAGAGATAAGTAAGGGATTAGTAAAGGATTAAAGGAAAGCCTTTGGTTTATATACTCTCTGAACACTGCCTCTGCGGTTAATTTTTTGAATTTTTACATTTTGTCAGAAAGATAACAAAATACCATACCTGTTTATTTCTTCCATCTAAACCAGCACCCTGCTTGTCTTTTCATTTTCTTAGGAAACAATCTTTGATTGTCTAGATTTTTTATAAAAATAAGGATACTCTTGAACTTCTCTTAGCAGCAGTTTTGATGCTAAAAAATTTTGTCAGTTTCTTTTCTGTCTTGCTTGTGTTTGTGCTGTAAATTTTCAAGTCACCTGGACCTGTGAAGTTTTCTCATTTCAAGGGAGTAAATCGTCATCTTTTGGTTAAATACCTAGCATCCATTGAGCTTGTAAACGCAGAGATAAAGACAGAGAAAGAAAGCAACTAAACCTGTAATTCTGACTAAGGCCATCAAGCCTTCTGGTCACTTAACCCGGAAATACCAATTCGCAGCTTGGTGGGAACTGCACTTTCTCATGCTCTCTTTTCCCTAGCAAAGTTTGTTTCTAAAAATAGACTCACTTTTTCTCCCTGACAAATATGTGAGATATATTAAAGGTATAAGCACACCTCATGCAGTATTGCACTGAGTATTTTACATTCCATCCAAAGTTCTTTGAAAGGCTCCAGCTTCCAAAGTTATTTCAGGCACATGTATTTTTGTTTTCTTTCTTTTCTTTCTAACTGTCTAAAGTCCTGATTATATCATACTGGCATCTGAGCCATATGTAAATAAGTGAGGTCATAATCAAAGATTTAATGCTTTAGCTGATAAATTAATACCACGTGTGAATTTTAGTCCTTACAGAAGCCAGTTTGGTTTTTTCTGTTGCCAGAAACAGGACCACGAATTCATACAGGCACAAACCCAAGCAGCACCAATTTAACACTGTATTTATGCCCTCTGTAGTGATCGAAGAAGGAAGCCTGCATGTACTATACATCATCATTCAACTGCTTGGGACTCAAGTTGGTTATCTGAATTGGTGCCTGTCTTAGCAGAATTGGTTCTAATAAAATGGAAAAGATATGATACGGAATTATTTTAAGCATTGGGTACCCTTACAACATCATTCTCTCTATTTGCTATAATAGTACTGGCATCGCTGTCACTGTATTGCTGCATTTTGTGGAGAGTTCGTAGTAAACCATGTGTTTCACAGGTCTAAAGGGTACTTTATTTCATTTCAGTAAATTCTTTCTCTTTGGTGGTTTTCAGGAATAAAATAATCAGTAAGTGATCAGTGGAAGAGCTCATAATATTGTGTATTATGAAATGCAAAATTTGATACCTACATAGAAAGAGATCAAATGAAACAACTGCATTCTCGTCTCACTAAGAGGTATTAAGAACCATAACTAACTTACATCTTGCCTTTGACATGCATACGTAGGCTCTTGAACACACAGCCTTGAATGCTTAGGGTGTGTTCCATCCCCATTTCTTTCATCAGCTGCAACTCAGGGGCACAAAGCCACCAAATCAAACAAAACCCCCTGAACTTCCCCAGCCTGCAGCAGTAGCCTGCATAGCAGGGAAAGGCAATAGCCAGGCCCTGAACCGTTTCTGTGCTTGGTCCCAGATAAGGCTAGAAAGGTGAGGAGGAAATACAATGCAGCAAAGACAGAGGATATGACTCCACCATCAGGAGAGAGAGGGGAAAAGTACAAAGGCTCAAAAGTAAAAAAAGAATTTTCATTTTGTCCTCATTAATCTTTTAGACAACTGTACAGATTCACAAAACATATGCAAGCAAACCCACAGAGTGCTGATTGCAGCATTTGTTCTTTACATATAACCAACCGTTGCTTTGCAAATTGGTTCCTCCGATATATTTCCCCATAAATAATGTTTACAGCAAACATTAGATGCACTCTATGGGCTGGTCTCTACTATCTTTTTTGTATATTGCTGTTGCACAAAGAGATTTTGATTGACAAAATAACATGGTAGTATAAAACAAGCAGAAATGTCATCTCATAAATCACTACAGAAAGAAAAGAGATTATCAAACAACTAAATAATGCAACCCACAGCAAAACATACCAGTAAATCATACAAACCAGGGTAAATTAGATAACACTGTCCATATACAATTGCACCGGTTGGCTCCCATGACAGCCTTTAAACGTGACATGTTATTTGACATGTATGCAATTAGGGCTTAAAATCAATTTTTTTCTATTCCATTTAAAATAAAAAATGTACTGTTTCCAAATCAAATGCTACCTTTTTAGTTAAGATGGACAAGAAGTAGGATCAGGTTAGCAGCAGCATCACAGCAGCATAATGCAAGCCAGTGAAGGATGGTTTTCCCGAATACTGTGAAGGACCAGATTCCCATGTCATTACTGCACACTATCTATGCTTATTTATTATTCCAACTTTTTTTTTTTTTTTTTCCACAGGACCTATTGTAAAACCAGGATCCATTGAAAAGCAAAACCACTAATGCACAATTATATTGATGGCATGGTAAGTATCAAAGGGGATTTAGCTCTTTCCAGGTGGATAAACACTGTAACAGAGCTGTAGTATCTCCACTGTCCCTTCTCAAGGGAAAGTGACTGAAGGGACACCCTGGTGCAATGCTGAGCACAGAGCTGGGAGGAGGGACACCGCTGATGTGGTGTTTCAAGGCTATGAGTGTCACATACCTGCTCTGTCAGTGTTCTTTCATTGGGAAATTCCAAGCAGCAGTTCTTGCTTACCCAACTCAGAGAAGCAATAGAACCTTTAGTTTCAGTGAGATTTTGAGCACTAAGGCTGCTAGAAATATGTTCAGTGTGACAGCATCACTGGTGATAATCACCAGCCCAACTCCCAGCCTTCTTGTGCTTTTTGGCTACCCACTGACATGTGGGCACGTCAAATGGCTTCAAGGCTCTAAGCTGACAATGAGGTGACATGAAGTGGCAAATGACCTAGATTTCTGGCTTTTCCTTGCTTCCACCTGTTCTCTCTCTCCAGCCCTTCTCACTGCTCCCGGCTTTCGCAGACTGTTGCATGGCCCTCCCAAAAGCACTCCTTTCCCTCTCCATGAGCTTCTTCTCCTCCTTGTGACTCCACTTCTGCTACAACTGTCCAGATGCTCTCTGCCTTGGGAGAGGATGGCAGACAAACACGCTTACAGAAGAAGGGAGCTGACAGCAGCTTGGGCAGATGAAAAATATGCAAAACCCAGGGACCTGCAAAGGCTCCTGAGCTGCAAGGGGCTGCAAATCCAGTTTCACAGCATCACAGCATCACAGAATCACATGGGGTTGGAAGGGACCTCTGGAGATCAGCTCTAATCTCTGTTGAGTTTATGTTCCTTGGAACACATGAGGGCTACGCACAGGGTATACCCATGCTGTGCTGTGAGGTGCAGCAGATTGATGCTCTAGCTGGTCCTAAGCAAGTTCAGCTTGACACCACTTTGTTGATGCCTTCCCCGAGATGGACTTGCTGCACAATTCTCGAGAAGGTAGGTAGCTTTCATCTCAAATTATTGATTTGTCTTCCATTTCACACACTTTTTCCTCACTTTTCCTCCCTAATAGTCATTACAAGCCAGTATCTTCCTGCTGGCTTCTCACTTTTTGTCCAAAGCATGTTGTCCTGACAGAATGGACAGTGTTGACAGTTTGAGGACTCCATCTGAATCATTATTGCATGCACAACATCATTCTTTCTCCTCCATGTGTTCGGCAAAGAAACAAAACCTTGCCCCAAAAGAGTAAAACGACAAAACAAATAATGAATTTTTTTTTTAAAGAAGTGTACAGATATTTCCCTTATACTTAAAAAATAATACTTCATGAATTGTACAGTAACTTTGACATTGCTTGTGAATTTTCCTGTAAAGAAAAAATTGCTCAGAAATTCATTGCTAATCATAGCTTTAAATAATCAGATGACTACTTAAAAACTATGAAAAAGAAAATTATGATCTCCTTTATGCATAAAACTTCTAACCTGATATTAAAATAGGATTATGTAGCCTGGAGCTTTTATCCCTTCTTTCCCCTCGCAATTTGTCTGTTGTTTTAAAGAAGTTGTAAGGAAGTACTTTACAATTTCTGCACAAATTCTTTCCCAGGTCATCATGAAAATTTGACCCATTTGAGGAATCAAACACAATATATTGCACCTGAAGACAGAATGTCCCAAGAGTGAGATAGTTGTGCAAGGTAGAATCCCAGGGAAAGTACAAACATTACAAGTAAATAAAAATAGTTTTTGTTGCCATTCACTGTTACTGTCCTTTCTGTTCCTGTCTTGTCTCTGAATTGTAGGCTGTTGCGTCAGGGATTGATTGTCTTTAATGCTAAGGTATATAGCTTTTACTTAACAAGCACAAATGCAATAAGTGTGAATTACACATGACAACTCTTCACTCTTTTATTCTTGTAGAGAACATGAAACCTCCAGAAATAATAATTACTGAAACAAGCTCTTCTGCAGTGATAGCTGTAATCACGATTGTACTTCATGACAGGGTCTTACAACGAGGTTCCCTCTTGAATACCTCTGTACACTATCCTGGTGGCATTAATGCTGTGCTGTTGAATCAGGCCCAGAGATAAGACGAATTCTGGTGACGAGTGCTAAATCAATTCTTCACTACCTATCCTTTAATTCTATGTGTGACTTAAAAAATACTGCCTTGTTAATGAAAACTCATCCTGTAGTTTTTATCAGTTTCGTCCAACACACTTGATATGCAAGGGGCCAATATTCTGGAAAGTTCTCATTTCATGTTCTTGACTCATGATGGATACAAACGGGCTGTTCTGAACAACTTTCCTGGAAACTCAGACAGGATTGAGAGCTTAACACCTTTTGTGGCTGTTTTTCCTGAATATAGACAAAGAAATTCAATCTCACTGTATTTCTCTCCTTTCTTTTTGAGACCTGCCCATTCCAAAAACACGCAAAACCGAACTGTCCCTTGATAAAGGGATCAAAAACATCAGATGCGCCTGTACTAGTCACTGGGGTGTCAAGGGGAAGAGCATTTTCTCAGATTGCCTGTTGCAGGCAAGGAGGATTGGTGCAGGGAACGGGCAAAGGACACGGCTGCCCACAGCAATGCGTCTCCTCGGGCTGCTAGCTTTGATTTTAGTTTTGCAAAGGGCAGAAGACTGGAGTCCGGCGAGCACGATCTCCCACGTCACAGAACCGTTTCAGCGCATCCTTTTACGCAAGGGCAGCACTTGGCAAATTGGGTTTCCTTCCCCCGCTTCGCTCCCTCCCCACCTGCAGCCGCCGAAGCAAGCCGGCCGGTGGGAAGGACGCGGGACGCGGGCTGGGAGCGGGGGGCAGCGGGGTTTCCTCCGCCTGCTGATCCCTCCTGCGACTCAGGAGGCTCGGGCCGCTTCCCAGCCGACGGAGACATCTCCGCCAACCGCCTGCCTGGGCTGGTAGCCCACCTCGCTTCGGCGGAGGAGGGGACGAGGCAGGAGGCCGTGGTCTGCTGCCTCATTGCGGGGCAATGGCCCCCTCTACTGCCTTCCTCGAGGAAATGAGTTTCTAGAGAAAAAAGCCTTTTTCGGTCGGTCCCGGCTCTCTTGGCCACGTCGGTGTTGCTTTAGAGTAAATATTAAAGCCGAGCATCTCTCCTGCTGGAGGAATGCCGAAAGGAAGCTTTGGTATCTCTTCTTTCCAGTCAGGCTGCGTGGGAGGAAAGAGATGATTCTTCACAAGGGTTTTTCTCCACCTGTACCTGCAGCAATGATATTTTCTCCACTTGTACCCTGGCCATGCCACGGGTTATGCCACATGAGATAACTGGTCATTCTTCTCCCCCTTGCTGCTGCTACCAGTACCTGGATGGGAAAACACGGTAGGGATGGGAAAATCCTGTGTAGGCAGTCCCTTATTTTATTCAGTGCAGTGAGAAAGTGAAAAAGATTTACAGCCCCTATTTATGATGTTAGCAATAAGCCAATATACCATACAATCTATACATAATCAATTTTCATATCTGGAGGCAGACAGAAGGGCAAAACTCAGCAGTCATCTTTCCAGCCTTACAGTGACAAATGACTGTGTGGCAGTTTTGCTTATAAAACACTCCTGGTGGATCACATAAAAGATCAAGTCACCTACTTCATGCATGAAAAGCGACACTGGTCTACTACAGTAAAGCAAGTCTGCCTCCACTGCTGTGATTGCTGTTGTATTTACTTAATGAGTAACACAGCTTCTTACTGAATCTCCTTGCTTTGCTGTTGTCCTTTGACAAGTTTATCTGCTTCCGGTCTCTGCCTGGGCATCTCGCTGCTTCAGTCAAGAAACCCAAAGAAAATGACATAAGAGCTCAGGTAAGATCTTACCAGGTATTGGAAATACATCCATTTCTAACTTTTAGTCTCTGATTTTACCAGCCTGATGGGCAGCTGTAGACATCCTCTGCTGTTGGAAAGGCTGGCTCAGAGACTGATGGGAAACAGAGGTTGGTAATACCAAATAGCAAAAGACCAAAACCAGAGAGAATCCAAACTTGGATAAAGTACAAATCATCACCTCACAGATTACACTCACTTTCCTACCACCCAAAGTCTACTCAAAATGTTCTCTGGCTTTTTGCAAGTGTTCCATTTAAGCTTGCTGCATGCATAAAACTACAGTAAGCATAACTAGAGGGACAGCCTCATCTGAATACAGGTGAGCCAAACAGGCTTGTGAAGGCTTGCAGTCAGCACACAAGCAGTAGCAGAGCTGAGGAGCTGTTGTGAGAGAAGTTGTTACTATTCCTGTGTCTTTTTTAGGTAGCAAAGGTATTTTAGATTGGATAAACTGTAGTAAATGCTTGGGTTATCAATGTGCTAATGTAAAAGCCAGACTTAAGAATACAATGCTCCTCCAAGCTGATTCCTCTGTCTAACAAGTGGACATACACCAATTATTCTGGCTGGCAAAAGGAATCAAACCAGGACAACACCTTTTCCTCTGCTCGTCTGAAAAAGCTGCAGTGCTGCCTGAGAAGGGAATGGTCTTTTTTGAAAAATAGATTTGCTCTGTCATAGACAATAAAAACAATCTGCTCCTACTGAGATCCTTTATGACTGTCATTTTCTAACAGGTTTGTTTCTGTATTTCAGAGTGCTCTGATAAAGGTGACAAATTTGGATGACATCTGTTCCCGAAAAAGACTGAAAGCAGAAAAGCAAGTGCACCTCCAGCAGAGGCCAGTGGATATTTCAAAGTAAAGCAACTTCTCAAAATATATGCCAAATGCTCTTTCAGAGACTTGTTTCTAGAAGCGCTCTCAGCACTCACTCGCGCCAGGCACAGGTATTCACATGTGGTACCCCCCCTCAGTGCCTTGTCGTTCATCATTTCACAGTCCTCTCTGCTGATTTGTTTCTTTTCCTGCAGTTCTGCTTTGCACTTTCTTCTCTGACACCAAGTTTTGTATTTGTCAGTGCATAAATACAACCAGGATTGTAAAAATATTCTGCTTGGCAGCCGGGCTTGGCAGTTCCAATCAATTAAGACCATTAGTCATAATGGGATGGAGAAGGCAGCCCAGGCCCAGGGCATATAAATGTTCTCAGTGCCTAAAAATTCTCTTGGCAGTCCAAGCCCCCAGCAATTCAGTCCGCTTAAACTGCTCTGTTTTCCAGTGTGCCTGTACTGGTCTAGTGTGGTTTGCCTCATACTTCTGGGCTGAGTGGAACCTCGAGAATCATTTCTGCGATGCCGACAAGGCATCTACTTACCTTGGGTCCTGAGGGTGACCAGCAGGGAGAGGCGAGGTGGTTGACAGGTCTCTAGTGAACAGTCCCTGTGGATGTGGACAGGCAGCCTGAGGTGTGTGATAGGAGAAAAGCTGCGGAAATGCCCAGCTTCCTGCATCCACCCTGTGGTTATGGTCAGTCTTCACAAACATAATGAAGGTGGCACTTCTAGCTCAGCTTCATCTGCAACCCTGCTCAGCTTCCACAGTGAAGTATGGTCCAGCCCACTCAAGCCATGGATGAAAGGCCCCATAGGAAATACATTAAAACAAAGACACACTGGTGGTGGTTCAACTGACAGCTCACCCTTTCACTTTTTGAATAATCACTGAACAATTCTTCGTGCTGATTTTAGGGGCATGTAGTGTGCCAGTGCAACTTATGGTAAATTAATATTAGCTGTTCCTCAGAATTGTGCTGACATCTACCTCACAAGTGAATTACAATCAAGATAACTTACCTACTGTTTACTTACACACCTTCTACAGATTCAGCCACAAGGAAAAAAAAAGGTGTTTTGGACAGCTGTCTGTGTACCACATCTGGAGCAGCACACACATGCATTGCAACACTGTGTTATGTTAGTTCATTTCACTGTTACACAGAGCTCAGGGAGGGACCAGGACCAAAAATAACTACGTTACCACTGTAGCTATGGATTCCTTGGTTTCACTTGGCAGGAGAAGCACTTTGTGAAGCATAGGTTCAGTTTCTCCCGCATGGGCTGCCTGACCTGATACCTGCTCTAGCACCCAGATTTCAGAAATAGTTCTGAGTACAGCAGACTGTGGTAGTGATTGAGGCAAGGACAGAAGAGCTCAAATTCATCAGCTGGCTCAACACAGGGCATAGTTTGGAATTTGACATGGACTATGGTCAACGAGAAAAAGAAAGCAATCTTTGTCCTAGCTCTGCCTGTACTGTAGTCAGGGGGCACCTGCATGCAGCTCAGACTGTATACTGTACACACAGCAACAGCTGATCCTTTCTATCTGATCTTAAAATGTTAATTTAGGAAAACCATTCTGGTCGAAGAGGTACTCTGGTTCCAGCAACAGTCTTATTTTGTTAAATTGATGGTTCAGACGTTGCTCTTGTGGGCAGATTAGTCTCAAGCTGAGGACAGCCAGACGTGACCATATCCCGATCTGGTCATTTCAGGCAGCCCTTCTCCAGTTCTCAATACTGTTCCTAGGGTTTCCATGTCCCCAAACCAAGATTATAATCACCAGATCCAGGCAATAGATTCAGATCATCTCTCAGATTGACATAAATGGGGATCCATCCTTTTGGTTGACAACTTATAAGCATCTTCAGTTAAAATTCATAACAGACTTGTTCACTGGTGAGGTGTTTTCCCAGTTTTGGTTCTTACCCCAAAAAAGCATGCTTTAAATGAATATTTTTTTCCTCTGGCACTGTAAGGCTTATTTGACCTACTCTTACCTCTTTCCTCCTGTCAAGGAATTCTACTTTGTGTTCTTGTACTGTAAGTATTCATGTTCTTTGCGAGCCTCTGCTTAAGCTTCACTAAACCCTGGATTGCTTACTTGCCCAACAAATATATGGGTCTCATTTACCTTTTACAGTAACCAAAACTGAAATTATTGATTACCTGTTTCCTTCAGGACATGTTGTTAAACTGCTTCACTTCCAAACCAGAGAAACTGCACACAGCAGAAAATCCCCCTGAAAATGTAAAAAGGTCAATGGTGCGTTTGATGACATGAGTGCTTATGAAGCCACATAATTCATCATTTGTTACTACAGAACTTGTTCCTATGGGGATTAGCATTTGCCAATAAATATTCCATATGCTGGATTCTGTGTGAAGATTTTTTTAGCTACCTTACTAAGTCATTAAGGATCTCCCATGACAACTATGACTAAAATGGGCCAAACCCACCAGGGTTCCCTAGACCAGAGAAGCATGCGGGTTAAAGGATGAAGTCATGTCTCACTCGTGTACCAATTCTTCAGTGAGACGTTTACAATTAAATAGTTTACTTGTGACTTGTCTCTTGCTAAGAACTATTACTCCTCCCTGAGGACATGGACTTAACTCTTACTTCCCTCCAGAAGGAGAGGAAGGGATAAAGGACACAAGTGAAGGTAAAGAAGAATTTGAGCAGTAATTAGTGGCTGATGCATTTTGGATTCCAACAATGGAAATTGAGGAAAGGTTATTAGCAGTTTCCTATTACTATCTAACTTTATTTTTTTAAATCAAAAGACCAAATAAAAGGAATAAATCTAATTTTTGGAAGCTGGTTTCTCACAGGAAGGGAAGTGTTCCACTTTCACTCTGTCATGGTCTTTCCTTAGCGAAGTTGCCTGAAACTGCAGAGAGAGAAAATGGTCTTTCCAGCCACTGCAGCAGGAAGCTCTGTGAGACAGACACAGGCATGAGCTCACTCATGGTCCGTAGCAGCCCCTACCAACCAGCAGAGAAAATCTTTTTGCAGATGGTGAGAAAGCATCAAATTGCTGCTTTGGATCTCAGCTATCTTCCTGACTCCCAGGCCAAAATGGTTAATATCTCTGTTGCCTCCTGTCACCTTCCCCTGTGTTATGCTCTGCCAGTAAATGAAACAATGGCTCTTTAAAACACAGAACCTGTCTTTGTGCATGTACAGACTCACGCGCTCACACAAAACCATGTTTGCTTTTGATATAAAAACCTCATATATACACACTCGACACTGCATATACTGAACTAAAACCTAAATCCCATCACTGGAGACAAATTCTTTGAAGAACTAAGAATAACTGAGGGCAGGTCCACAGCATGTGAGAAACGCTGAGGATCTCTGGAGATGAAAGACATAACTTAATTGTAAACATTGGGGAAAATTCCCAGTATAGCTGAAAATTAATGACAAAATTCCCAAGGAGTTTCATTAGAAGGAATGTTTGGCTCCTAAGACATAGTACAGAGGGCTAAATTTTATCAAGACAAATACAGTATAACTGACTAAATAAAAAAAGAAAAGAAATGATGAAATAAAACCAAGAGTAGTGTATATTTTCTAAGGTGATCTTATAATGGATGCTCAAAATAAATATGTTAGGCTTTTGCCTTCTTGGAATTTTTTTGTCCTGTTTAAGTTTCTGTTTGAACTAACAGAGAGATTTCCTGAAGCAAATCATGCTACCCTAGCACGATAACTTCCAGTTCAGGTAATATTGAGATGAATGTGTGTAATGCCTATAAAAATAGACGTGCCTTCTTTTCTTTACCCGCCATGTACAATTCATGTGAGAACTAGCAGAAACTTGACAAATTTGAAAGGAAATAGAATACGAGAAGAACAGTACGTGTCTGCTTATCTGTTTAAGCTTATTCTTAAATGTGAAAAACTATCAATAAAGCCAAATCCAAGTAATTAACAACCAGGTAATCCTGGCCTGGTTTGACTGGCCTGACCAATCCAGAAATGGCATTATTTCAGTGCTAGAAAAGAAATGGTTTGTAAAACTGGCATACGGGGCACTTCTTCCAAGCTAAATTTAAAACAGTTGCAATAACCAAAATGAACGAAGGCCAGAGCCGTACATGAAGGTATTATTCTGGACAGAACAAAATGAGATATCTGATTAAATTCTGACTTATCAGAATTTCTTTGCCTTTCCACACTCTGGAAGATACCAGGTCCTCCATGTCCTTTTTTCTCTCCTATACTTAAAATAACTCTTCATGTCACTGTGTTTGAATAGATGAAAGTTGTAGTATACCTGGAAATTTAAAATGAGTGTTGTGTAAGCAATCCATTCTTCTTACAATTATGGGTGGTACACAAAAGAAATTATAGTTTTTCTGCGTGCGCAGAAAATCAGAGTACTTGAGATAATACAAAATAAAGAGTACTCGAGAGTCCACACTTGAGAGTGCACATTATCTTGACCATTACAGTACGGTTCTACTCTGAGACACGTCAGGGAAACAACATTGAAGGAGATTTCAGTGAAAGACAGTGTCTGACAGCCCAAGTACTTGCAAATCATTAAGTTGCCAATTTTTTCTTTCCTATCGGTAAGGTAAGATAGAAAGCAGAATGGAGACGTTTAGCCAGATAGGCAGTTAGGAAATCCAACTTCTTGAGAGCAGAGGATGTTAAATAGCTGTGGTAGCTGTGAGAAGCCATCTCATCCAGGTAATTATGATGCCTCTGAGATCTCCAGGTCTATTGCCTGGAGCAGTAATGCCTCTGAGATCTCCAGGTCTATTGCCTGGAGCAGTACCATGGTTTTTGGCTGCCAGATTTTTTTTCCAGCAGTTGTTGCTACAGCCACTGTAGACTTCTTAATCATTATTTTGGCAGATGAAAAAAGGGAAGGCTTGGGTTCATTATCCACAGGCTGATCTCACTGCTCTGCAGGTGTCAGGCCCTGGCGCCCAGGCACAGATGATCTCTGCTGTCTTTCCAGCCATGTTGTAACACAGGCTAATTACAAGCACGGTGGTTATAAAAGAGAATGCACTTTCCGCATCCCCTGTATTCTGGCCACCAAAACTTATATTATTATTAACAAGTTTTGAAACAATTAAATATCAGTGTAGACATGTCCTTTTCAATAACAGGTTTCCTCTGATTTGAAGACAAGGTCTCAAACACCCTTTTAGTTATCTCTCAACAAGTCTGCACTCCAATAGAGTACAACACACACGTGCTTCTGCATTGATTATTCAAACCATTCATGATTGCATAAGTATTGCATTAACTTAAAATAATAATAATAAAAATAAGGATTACTAGTGAGTCTTCCTTTATTCAAGAATATTCTGTCCTCAGCTGATAGGAAGTTACTGTCTCTCATCACACGCACACCCACCCTAGGGCAAACACAGCAAAGCAGTGAACTCTGCTTATTATGCACATCTATCACTGTTTTGGAAACTCACATGATCTCGTGCTACCTTTACCCTGAACACTGCTGGCCACTTTCAGAGCTACCCTGCAATGTTACACGCTCTGTCTCCCTCTGGTGACCAACGAGGCCTCACGGCAGCGAGCATCTCCGTGCTGCCGTGGTTTGTCTGTCACTGTAGGTTCTCTGGCACTCGTGTTCTACATGCAGGATACCGTTCATTTTCCACTTACACCCCAAATGATGGTATGCAAACAAAGGATGCGTTCTTCCCAGCAAACCTTATTTTTCAACAGCTTGGTCCATGAAATAATCATCTCACCAACAGCTTGCTGAAATATGTTCCTGTAATATTTTAATGTCAGAAGCTGGAGACCACGTTAAAGAGCTACGCATTAAAGCCTGCAGCATGCTGCACTTGAAGTGGCCCAAAAAAAGCATCTGGAATACAGAAATGAATACTCTAAGGATAGTTGCTAATTGGATGATTATACCACTGACTTACGAATTTGCAGTTACCGGGTTTCAAATATAACTTCAATGCACACAGTTTGAACTTAACTTCTAAAAAGTTTGCATGTAAAATCTTTCCAAACTAGTGTTGAATCAAGTTCTAAACATATCATTAGGAAAATTCTGGCTCCTAAAAAGGCTTTTATCTGAAGTATTTCTTAAACAGCTCCCTGGTGCCTTGCACAGCATGCTTTCACTGCTTTGAATTTGCCATTATTCTGAAAAAACAGCATTTGATTGATGTATGTTTTGCTACGTAAACGTATATGAGGAGCACAAAATGCCAGAGAAAACCTGTTAGTTTAACAGGTAGCTGCCAAGTTTTATCTTATACATAAGTGACATCTTAAATTCTTCTGATATGTATAAAGATTTACACATACATGCAAAAGAATATCTACCTATTCATCCATCCATCCATCTAGAGGACAAGGGTAGAACTGAAAAATTGTTCTCTGTTAGAAAAGGATTTCTCCTGTTTCTGGACCCCTGTCCTCTCTTTACTTTCAGAAGAAATTCGCTCTGTTCCACGCTCTGACTTAACAGTCCAAGAGATGGTGACTTCCAAAAGGTTCAAAAGGTGCAGTCACAGGAGAAGCGTGAAGTGGCCTCTTGACTGCCAAGCACTTCTCTAAGAGACAGCAATGGAGATCTCCAAGTAGCTTAGTTTCTTTGGTTTTAATCAACACCAAACTCTCTTGCCCTTAGTCTCTGCTGGTTATGGCCCGGTCCTTGTTTTAAGGACTGTTCAGAGCAGGTAACAGACCTATTAAAAACACCTAGATTCTGGCCTAAAAATTTTATGTGGAAATACAAATCTCTCCTCTCTTTCTATTGAAAAAAGCTGGAAAGGGATGAATAACAGAGTCTTAAAGATGCCTTTGATTTTTCATGTGGCAAAATTCTTCACCCAAGGAAACGAGAAATTCAAGAAGAGTGAGCATCACTACTTTTTCAGTAGTGGACTTTTTTATAAATAAAACCTCAAAATAAATCGGAACATGCATAACTATTTGATCCCCAGATGGATATTTTGTCTATTTAACACTGCCTAATGAAATACGTGCATATTTTATGTTTGTTGTAAAAGTATAATAAAAAGCAAAGGAAGGGAATCCCTGGGTTTTTTCTACAGCATAAAAAGGATTTTCTCCCTATTCGTTTTGCTGTGGATTCTGTTGCAGCATTTGTTTAGCTTGTTTATATGAAGAAAGCAAAAAGCTTTCAGTATGGATACCTACACTGAAATGTCTTTGTAAGTATTCTTTTTGCATGGTGTCTTTGAGTGCTTTGAAGCACTCTTAAGAGCTCTTCCCTTCAGCACCATCAGGTTTGTGAAGACACAGCACATTTTTAGTGAAAACTGGAAAAATTTATCTCCAGTGCTGTCACTGCACACTGGATGTCACTGGATGGCAATTTTCCATCGTAGAATTAGAGATGCCCATGAATATGGTTCACTATTTTCTAACTACTTCATAGTATACAGGGAAAACAGCTTCAGAAAAGCAGCTTAGGAGAGCATGCCTGGGAACATATCAGGCAAACACTGTAAAGCCAGTGAGACACCCAAGTGACTTTTAGGTGACAACAGTCAGCATATTGCACACAGCACTGCTTCTATGTTGCTTAAAGGCAATGCATTTAAAATCCTTTCTTGCAAATGGATTCCCAGGAAAAATAAGGGATCCAGAAATTTTAGGCTATAGATTTTGAAGATATTTCTTTCCCCTGTTAAGATTTAATTGTGAACTGTAACATCATCTACAAAGGGTATTCTTATTATCAAGTGTCCCAGAAAGTAATTCATGCAAATGCAGCTGCCTCAGCCACTGTTTTGGTGTGTAAATCTTCACTCTAAAATAAAGTTATTGTCTCCTCTAGGAGACCTATCAGGCATCACGCTCCAGGAAACAAAAGAACTTGGCTGATTTATTTACCTGGTCCTGCCCAGATAAAGGATCTGGAGTGACACAGATGTAACCAACACCCTATTGTGTATTTCCAAATGAGAAATTCTTGAAGAATATCAGTGAATCAGTCCCTGACACTAGCTGTAAATAGTGAGCAGTGCAGTGAGGGTTGTGTAGAACAAGGTGCCCAAGAGAGCTAGCAGTACCTGTAGCAGATTTACCCAATGGCATCTTACAAACATTTCCCTTTGAAAAACCAGAAAAGGCTCACCAACAGCCTGTTTTACACATGTGCTCTTGCAGTGCGGTTCCTCACTCCCGTTACTGGTAAAGCTGGCAGTTGTGAGGGCACCAGCACTGCTGCCGCTTTGCAGGTGTCAGGGCAGTGGAAACGGTAGTGGCTACCGCTAAGTGCGAGGTGGGACTACTTTCGGCAGCAGCTGTTGTTGAAGATGCAACTCTCTTGCCCTCTTTTCCTCCCAAAAACTGGCAGCAGCAGCAAGCCTGGCTCTCAAGACCCCCTTGCGAGTACACCCTTTTCATGTCAAAAACTCAGCTCTTTATCACTGGAACGGCAAAAGTAACTTTCTCCTGTGCTGCCAGGAAAAGCTTCATTTATCCTGTTGATATCTTTAGGATGTTTTTATGCATATCTCCAGCAACAAAAAGACAGAATCCATGTTTGAGCAACAGGGAAGGGAACTGAGGGCTAACTTCCATCCCTGGAAGTGTTTAAGGCCAGGCTGGATGGGGCTTTGAGCAACCTG
>KZ505711.1:1285296-1340698 GCA_002844005.1 Limosa lapponica baueri
TGATCGCTCAATTGGCTCCATTTTATCCAGTAGTACTCTGTGCTTTTATCCAAAGCCTACAAGCAGGGTGCCTGGGGTATTCAGTCATCATGGTGGCTGTATGGCCAAACATGACATCACTCTGAAGAGTGACCCAACAAAATACATTTATCCCATTTAATTAAAGGCATCCAAATACTAAGGAACTCTTCCAAGAGCTCTGCTACCTCAGCTTTCCCTGTGGTAAGTAGGAAGGGACTGGTGCTCCTGTAAATGAGATTCAGGAAGTCCCTCTGTCTTCTCACTGACGAAAAAGGAAGCCCAATGGTCAAGATGAACACAGCAAAAAAACAGGCAAGAGAAACTGCATAGAAAGCAACTCTATTGTACTTAGTCAAAATCCTCGAGTGTCCACATTATTTACTTACTAGCTCCGCAATTGCAAGAATTCAATTTGCATAATGTCATATTTTTTTATGTCCCTGCGCACGGCAGGGAGGTTGGGACTAGATGATCTTTAAAGGCTCCTTCCAACCCAAACCACTCTATGATTCTATGATTGTCTTTGTGATAAAAAATTTCTTTGGCAAACTTCCTATGATTTCCCTGTGTTCTACTGGAACAGTCAGTAAAATAAATCTTCATGTATTTGGATCTTTCTCATCAAACCATAGAAGTCTTCAAATAAAGATCAATATAATCAAAATAAAGCAATATAAACACACATATTTGATATAAATAAATGTATCAAGTAACAATTGCCTAGTAGTCTGCTTTTGAATGCTACATTACATGACACATTTGCAGAATAGTTTACCAGAATGAAGTGAATTCAGTAAGAGATTTCACTTTCTCTGAAAAGTTCAAAGAACTTTCAATAAAAGTATCACGACAGCTTTGAAAGAATATGGACTAGGTCTTAGCAGATTACTTTGTAATTTGAACACAGCTGAGCACATTGCTGGTGTTTGGCAAGTGACAATAAATCGTAACTTAAAATTGCACTTATGCTTTTTTTTTTATTATTATTTCTACACCTTTTAAACTGAAAAGTGATAATTAAACATTAAAGGAACTACTGGCTCAACTGATGGACTGAACTGAAATCCTGGTACTGGATATTGTCTCATTATGAACACCAAAAAGACAAATAAAACACTTAAAGCTCAAAAGATGAAATAAAACACTTAAAGCTCAAAAGATGAAACAGTGAAGTATGAGAAGGATCTGCACGCAGTGTGTCCTATTAACACCATCTTTATTTCCTTTTTACAAAAAATAGAAATAACAACAGACAAAACATACTCAAAAAAATCAATGCTTTTGCCTTGGTCTCACTGAGGAGCTGAGCAGGCAGAGTCCTGGCTGAAACTTTGACAGTATATGCCATTGACAAAGGGAAACAAAGATATATGACAATATATCCATGCAAGACACAAAGTACAAAATGTGTTCTGTGGCCCAACAAACATTTTGGAGGTTGCCTGTGTCATAACAATTTTCAAATTGTTACTTTCGCTCACCCATGCCTTTACACAGCACAGCTTACAAACAAGTTACATATACACATATATCATAAAAAAGTTTTGTATATGGTCTAACTGCTACAAATTAAGGCATCCTAACAGCTGCTGTTTTGCTGGTGAGGGATATGTCTCATTAGTGTTTCAAAAGGATATACTTTTGGTATTTCAAAGTGAGACATCATGAGATGTGGTTTAGAGGAAGAATTCCTGCAGCTCTGGCTCTTCAGTACTCTTTTCACTGTTGAATTTCTGGCTTTTACTATTGATGTCATCATGCCTGGAGAAAAAAAGAAGAAAATTACTCATGGTAACACTAACAATATAGAATGATTTGCGTTGAATTTGTTTACCCTATTTTATTCCATTTGCAAGTATTGAACTCTGAATTAATCTTCCTCTCTGGGCGTACTTCTCTATAGACATGTACTACACAAAATACCTTTTAATACTGTGGGTTCTTACTGACTTTCTTGTAGCTCCTATTCTGAATTCAAAACTGGAAATCATGGGACGATGCTTTCTAAGCCAAAGCATTAATTAGTACACTCTCGAAATGTTCTGGTAATAATGGACAGATAATTTGCATCAATTAACCACTGCATTAACTTAGACTTGCAGTGCTGAAAGACCCTGCGGGTGAGTCTCCCATGTAGAGGCTCACTCCAAAGACCCCATTTTGCAGCAATGCAGTTGCACTGTGACCTTGAAGAGGATGCTTTTTAGCAAATGCAGATGTCTCTAGGTGACAGCACTGAACAGACATGCCTTTTACAACTGTGCCTGCTGACCTGAAGGAAATGTATTACCAATATCACTAATTACTAACCAAATTTCTAATATATTCTGGTGTCTCTGTCACCACAGAAATACGAAACACCCCCTCATGCAGCAGGCTGTGATGCACAATCATAACAGTTCACAATAGAATGACTGTAAATTGTCTGGGACAAGGCCTAAATTACTTTCATATTGATTTTATACTGTACTAGTTTGAATCGTAACTATTTTATTAGACATACAGATAAGCATCCTTTTTCTAGCGTATTTATTTGAAACTGTAATTTATCCAGCACCACTTCTGGCAGTGGGCTATCCGTTACATTAGATCCACTTAGTATTTTAGAAGCGTGCCTGGTTTACTATCTGACAGAAACCTGATGGCAGATTCTGCTGATTGCCCCTGACGTATGAAGCAATTTTTGCTGTTGATAGCTGCAGCTAATGCAGGGCTTTGTATTGATATGGTGAGTTAGTGCTTACTTTAATGTACTGCAGATCTCAGATGATTTAAAGTGTGGGAAAGAACCGTTCATTGGCACACATGTAAGATGGAAAAAACTACAAGCATTTGCTTGGAGTTGTAATATGCAAGAAACCAGGCAGTCCTTCCAAAAGAGGGAAAAATATCCCAACCCATCCTGCACATCCGAAATATACTCTAGGGTCTTAAGAAAAATAGCATGTATCAAATTTTAAAAGGACACTAGAAAATTTAATACAATTCTCTAAAATTAAGCTGTGACCAATGTGAAAAAGTAAACTACAAAGCCTTGAGGTACTTGGGTATTTTGAATGAAAAAAACTAAAATTAAATAAACAGAAGATAAAGAGAGAGAAGCTGGAAACTGGTGGACAGGAATGTCATCTGACTGATGGTAGATTTTCTACAATGACTTCAGATTTCAGAAGATAATAATAAAATCCCCTATATAAGGATCTAGAGGTAAAATGGGTTTGGGACTGTGTCCAGAAATATACACACACACACACCACCCTCACACCCCACCTCAATATAACAATCTACAAAGGTTTAAAACACCAAAGACTGCACTGTTTTCCAGAAAGGCTACTTTCAAAATAGCTCTGAAACGGCAATTACAGAGTCTTCTCAGACCATACACAGAAAAATCAGACAATGTCCAGGGGCTTGTAGTGCCCGTGATGGTGATGTTTTTCTATTATTTAAATTTCACAGGCTACAGTGCAGCATCCAATGGACTAATGACAGGCACCCATTTTGCCACTCAAAATCACAACATACACTAGAAGGCATTATGAATACTGGCTTAGAAGCTCTGAGAGCCTTCAGATCTGCATTCTGATTTCTGAAAAGCACAATATGTCTTCCATTCTTGCATGATTTTTGGAAATCTCATGCCACAGACTCTGGCACACAATTTGCCCAATTCTGTCTTAATCTGTGGGTACAACAGCAGCCTCCTCGAGCTGTTCCTCTAGGGCAATTTGCTCTTTGTTTCCTACTCTCCGGTTCTCACCGCCCTGGGGGCAGCTTCAGGACATGGAGCCTGGATCAGCAGTGCCTGGAGGGACAGCCAGGACTTCAGGCCCAACCCTCACCTTCCCAGCAGGTGACTCTGCTGCTCTGCAGTGGCAGCCAGACCTTCTCTGTCCCTCGCTGCTTCTGGGGAAATGCCATGCTGCCAGGGATTTCACACACAAGAACATTTTCACAAGGCAATACCAAATTACATCAACTGGCTACATCTGGAAGACAGCTCTAACATAAGGATGAGATTAATGGTTTTGTATTACTCCACGGTCTGGACAGGCAGCTGGGTGTTTTGACTGGAGGCTGCCCACTGATGCTCCCTCAAACTGCTGCTGTGCAGTCAGTTTTCTGCACTGGAATTTCCCTCTGTTTTCAGGAGAGAATGAAACCTCTTGGAAACCTTACAGTTCTGTTTCTGGTTTCACATACACTGTGCCAATGACTTCAGAACAAGACTCCCATTTCCATTACGGAAATTGAGTTTTTAAGGATGGGAAGGGCTAATTGATTAGACATTTAGAAAAGAGTAACTTGACAGTAATTTAGGATCCTGAACTGAAAAATGACTAATTTATAATTTTCCCAGAAATATCTTCAAATGTATAATTTTAGTGTGAACAGCAATCATTTCCAGGCCTAATGAAAGGATCTGTATCTCAGTTTAACAGAAAAAAATTATCTTCACAAGAATTTGTGAGTGTTAAGAGTTGAATAAAAATGACAGCTAGTTTTTACAAAGCTTCAGTTATAAAACAAACACACATTTTGTCAAATGTTGGTTTTTCCAACATGTACGTTGAAGGACTGGTCTCTATCTGCCTGAATAGTCCTGATGGAACACTTCTAAATTAAGGAGTTTGAACACAGTCAGATTTTCAGACTTTTAAAAAACAAACTTAACTTTAAAGTCTAAGGGAGAGTACGAAAAATGTGTGAAAATAGAAGAGCACTAGACTTAAAGTACAGCCTTCTGCCTCATGTTCTCTCTACTCTCCATTTAGAGATGAACTGTGGTCTTTTTGCTCTCCTCATGAAAGGAAATTTAATTTCCATTCTCATCTGGTACTTGACTTTCATTCAACGGAGGCTGAATACTCAGCCAAAGTGCCCTATACTCCCTCATGGATTTACGAGTATGAATACTTTCTATACTTGCTTGGAACTGAAATACTGTAGCCAGTTCAATGGTGACATCAGCAGAAATCCATCATAAATTTCTGCTTTTCTACGAATTTATATATTCATCTGTTCATCTATTTCCCTTCTTGTGCATCAATCAATTCCAGTATTTCAGTTATGAATAAAGTTAGCAAACACATGCAATTTGAGAAAACAAAGCAACAGAGATGCTAAACATCACCATGCATAACCACATACCAAGCATAATTACACAGAAGTTCTTCATTCAACGTGCTAGAGGAAAGACTGGTGTAGCTGAAGTAAGGACCCTAAGGAAGTACAACATCATACCAGTTAAAAACATGCATTGATCTTAAAACATGCATAACATGGAAGTCTATCAAAACATGCAGTCAAATAGCCACAATATCAGCCTAATGGATTTCTTTTTGAGTCAGTAAATGAGTCTGAATTTGTTACCTCTTTGAGATGTGTGACGTGGTCCTTTGGGCTTGTACAAAAATGTACTCTTTCCACAATTTTGACGTTGGCAACAATGACATGCAAAAACAGACAACATGCATTTTACAGTGCAAGCGCCAATACTGTTAGAATTCTCTTATTCAGCTCTTCAAATTTCTTAGGGAACTATGAAAACTGCTCATGACCTTGCAATCTACGAGAACATCTTTGAAGACAGATTGTCTTTTCCTCTGTCATCAGAAAATCTGAATCACTCTTTTGAAAGAAATTGCCATTGTGTTAGGAAAATACATCTATGTTAAATCATCTGTTCAACAAGACGGTACATGTCTTTAAAGGCTCAAATCAGTATTTCATACTGTGATTCTGAGTAAACCTTAATAAATGCAGCCCCACTTCAATTTAGCCTATTAGGTCTCCTTTGAACTTTTCATTTTATTCCACATTCTGCTATAGCACTACTGTTCTAGCTGTACCCACTAATATGGACTGCTCACCATTTCCCAGTTCTCTATTTCCACTGTTTCTTTTCCATACTCATTTTGCCTCCTCTATGCCTAAGATTTTCCTGTGTTTTTCTCCCATTACCTTGTCATAGTTTTTACAGTATATAATTCACTACTCCTCCTCCTCCTCTTGGCCTGCTTTATGCTCCTTTTTTCATCTTGAAATTATTCTTTTGCCTCGCGTCTTTCCATCCATCCCTTCCCTCCCACCCTGTTTTTCATAGAGGATTAAATCATCTACCATTCCCTCTCACTCAACTCTTTTATGTGTCTCCAGATGCTTGCACTTCTCCTCTCTGCTCCACAAACACTTTGTGCTTGCAGCATTTCCTACCTCTGTCTCTTTCATTCAATACCTTTTCCTTTCTCTTGGAAGGTACATTTGTTCAATGTGTGTTCTCCTTTCTTTCTAACAAGAGAGGCGGCCTCCTAACTGAAGACACTCCTCTTTCTGTTGGGATCCCAGAAAGGGCACTCTGTTGGCTGCAGAAACGGGATGGTCTGGATCCATTACATTTTGCTACAGACCAGCCATATACTCTGACACGAGCGGACAGTGTGCTTTCAGGAGAGGGTGGGCAAAGAAGGCTGGGTATGGACAGATTCAATACCTAGGGGATGGCTGTAGCTCCTGCAGAAGCAGGAAGAACCATTTCTGCTATTTTTTCCTCTTTGTACTCTACCACTTATTTTTAACCTGTTGGCCTCATCAATCTTGGCTGTAAGACCAGACAGGGTTCGTGCTTCAGTATTTACTCCTCAGAAATCTTATGGGTTCAAGTGTGACATTCTCATTGTATCAGTTGCCACTCAGAGCAACATCAAACATCATCTCCAGGTGAATCACGCCTCTGTGGAAAGCTTTCGTCAAAGAACACGTGAACCTTGTGCAATAAGAGCACAGACTCTATACACAAGCAATACCCACCACTCCCTGGAAAAGCCTTCCAAAATTAAAACAGTGGGTGGGCTTTCTACGGGTCAAATACATTGAAGTATTTGTTTGCATCCTTTTGCTATAGAAGGGCAGGAAGAAGAAGCTGTCAAACTTATTACTTAAAGAGATAAGAGAAAAAAAAAGGCCCTTCCTCCTTTCACTGCACTCACTGGCTTGTTTCTTCCTTTTGTGAGAGCTGCTGGATTCCCCTTGCTGTCTGCTGTCTTCCTTCCCAGTGAGGTAAAAGGCAGCGTCGATGAGGTTTTGATCAGGTTTGCTGTTTGACAGTTGTTGTTGTTATTTTGGTTGCCACTCAGCGTCTCCATTATGGACCGAAAGGTTCCAAAAGGCCTTTTCAGCTGGTCCCCCACTGGCTCCCCAGAGCCAGGTGGAGCCCGCATGAGTCCTTTGCCCCGGTCTTTATCCTTTTCCTCATTTAGTTCTGACTCTGCCAGCTCCACCTGCACCACAGGCTCCTCAAAAGTCACTCGGAGTTTCAAGTTTTGGGAGGTTCTGCGCTTTGAAGAGGGAGACTTGAGAGCACTCTTAGGGCTGGTGGCAACCTTCTGAGCAGTGGCACCGTCCACGCTGGATGGAGAGTTGTCTCCACAAAACTGGCTCTGAGGTACAGTACCCGACTGATATGGGGCTTCATTATCTGGATCGCTGCTCTCTGAAGTAGGGGAGGGGCTGTGGCCATCCACAGACTTAGAGACCCTCATACCAAAAGGGAAGCGGCGCCCTGCTGCGGAAGCGTGTTTCTTAATCATCAGGTGCAAACTCTCTGTGCTCTCAACACTCTCCACTATGGGCTGAGGCCTTGGTTTGTCAGTTCTTTTCACAGGCGTGTTCTTGTGGTCCTCACAACTAGTTGAGTCTGTATCAGACTCGCTCAGTGATCGTTGCATCAGTTGCCTCAGTCTGGCTAACTTCAGCTCCCTTTTCTCCGGCAAAATCTTCTTCACGTTCTTGGAGGATGCATGAGCATCCTGAAATTCCAAAGTCAGCTTTTCCTGCATACAGACATTTTCAGAGATTTCCTTCCCCAACAACTGGCGCAAGATTTTATCTGAGTCCTCATCTTTTGTCTTGGCTCGAGCGCGACTAGAAGTTCCCAAGCTGCCAAGAATCTGAATCCCATCTTGGGTGTTCAATTTATTTTTTGGTGGAGACAATTCATCTGCTTCAGATGCTTTCCACTGGGGTTTGCCAGAAGCAGGAGATGATGGCGAGCTTAAAGAAAAAAAGAGGAGGAAATACCACAGCCAAATTAATGCACATATAAAATATGAAACTGCAATTTCCAGTGTACGTGTCTGTCTCCACTTATTGTTACTTATCCTCTTCATCGCTACTCACATGGATTTCATTACTATGATGCCACAGCGAAGATTACACAGAAAAGGAGGTAACCCTGCTTCCACTCCTAATTAAGATTTGAGTCTCTTCCTTTTCTTTTACAAAGAAAACTCCTTATAATCAAAACTTAGAATGGGTATTTCAATACCAAAGATGACTGGTCTGAGGAAAACTTCAGAGAAATTACTGATTCCTATTTGTGGGAGTTGACATGTCTTAAAGGGTGAAAAAAACCTGCAAAGCTAAATGTCTACGATCTAAGTCACATGATATACAAAAGTAGTTTATTCTAAATACTGCAAAAGTACCAGCTCTCTGCATAGAAATGATTTAATAAATCTAGACTTCATCTGCTATTAATAATAGCCATATAAGACCTCATAAAAAGTCAGGGCCATTTGCACGCAAACCCTTTTCCAATATGAAATACTGAAAAGCATGAAAAAGGTGACATGAATATATTTCAGTACTATTGGAATAATAAATTAATTTTAGAACTTCAAATGTTATACCGTGAGGAAACAGCAATCTCAAGTAAGTCTGATTTTCAAAGAATGTAAATTACAGAGACCACTTCTTTCTCCATGACATATGCCAGAGCTCATAATACTCCACATTCTTATTTTAAACCACTTTTCCTCTGAGCAAAGGTAAGGTGACAAAGTTAAGGTTAGTGTGAGGCAGTGAAATAATACATTTAATTTATTTTTTCACAAACAACTTCTACTTTGATGAGTCCATAGTTTTCACAGTGTACAAAATTCATGTGCCTATACTAGCCATCTCATCTTCAATTCATTTTGTGCTTTTTCTCTGATGTCAAACTGAAACAGACACTGAAGAATATTCATGTATGTACAGTGACATTCCTAGTAAAAAGAATAGGTTCTCTTAGATCTGCTACTGGGTCCTTGGTTGATGATAATATCCACAAATGAGTTCTAGCTGGAAGAAAATGTAGTAGCCAACTATAAAATAAAACTTTAAATGAGAACATAATTTTCAGACTTGCTCACTTACCTAAGAAGATGTTGACACCTACCCTTTTACATGAATAATGAATGATAGGAGATCTGCTCTCACCTGATCTTATCTGAAGCTGAAAGTAAAATGGTCCTGGTTCTCACCAGATGTGAGACCACTTGGAAAGACCAGTCAGCAAAAATGACAGAAACCAAATGAACTGGAAGACAGCATTTGGTCCCATTGTCCCTGTTGAGCGGGCAGACAAAGACCATGATTCTAAAAAATAGGAAAAAGCAAATCTTTCCAGTGGTGATTTTCTATTTCAGCGTGAGTTTAGAGTTTACAGTCCTTTCCGAGATGAAATTCCTTTACACAAATGCATCTCCAATCCCAATGTCTTTGTTATCTACTTCTGTAACTATTTGCACTTGTCTGAAACACTGACACATGAAATTCAGGGACATGGAACAATTATGTGGAAAAGCGCTTGAGACTCTGTAAGAATGGAAAAAAAGCAGTCACTGATCCTGCGAGTTCATACTTGATGGCCCAAAGCTCTGAACATCAATGCCTGCAGAAGCTTCTAGGCTGACTTTAACATATATGTAGCTCCCTAACTACTCTGAAACAAGGAGAATGTATATGTCTTCCAGAGAGGAAACTGGATTAGAAGCTAATGATAAACTGAGCCCTATTTGCATGGGAGTTACTTAATTCCTTTCAAAGTCTTCTTCAGATTGCTATTAGAGAGAGGTCATGAGCTTGCTTGACTTCCAAGCATCACTCTGGAAGTCTGTGGCAAAAGTCAGAGAGGTATGTTAGCAGACTCCAGATGCAGTCCTCTGCCTTTATTTTCCTTATCTTTAATGTTACTCAGTTTGTGTCTATTTCTGGGACTTCTGACAAGGTATGTAAACAATGCATAAAATTTCTGGAGTTTTGACTTTTTATACAAGCTACTGCAGGCAAAAGATTTAATGAGCATAAGGAGCCTTACGAATCTGAAAGCAGGTTTTGTTGGTAACTGGCTTTATGAATTACTGCTGGCAGTAATGTATGGTTGACCAACAGAAGGTCAAACTTCACAACTTTTCTAGGGGTTTCTAGGATCCTCTGCTATTCCTCTAATGCAAAATACATTCCATTCCATTGTAAATCTGATTTTCATTGTTGGGAAACAAGGACTACTCATTTCACAGTCAAAATTTCAAAATACTTATACAACATTACACACCGTCAAATTCTAGATGCTCAGCTTCAAGCCCACAAGGTAAAAAACCGTATTTACATCTGCTATTTAGAGAGGTCACAGCTGCTCCTGATAACCAATGTACCATGGAACTGCGCAAATCCAGGCTGTAGCGCAATTCCAGTCACCTTACCTTGGGGACGTGGGTAGTGACTTGCCCTCTGACCGCTGGGCTTCTAAAAGCTGCTGGAGCTGGTTCTGTAATGTCACACGTTCCACTGTCTGCCTGCAAGAAGATGTAAGACTGTTTACCTTGCTTTGTAAAACTGTCAGCATTAGTAAGGTACAAGATAACTGATATTTGTCTTTGTATTCAGAAAAGAATCCTTCATCACCTATGCTTTACATAGTAAATAAGAAGAGAAATTATAAATAATAGCATAAACAGAGAGTTTGTACTTGTCTCTGAATCCTTGTGTGCATTTTGTGATCACTGAACAAGACCAGCTGAGAGATGCTTACTTGTCAGAGATTATTGGTTATATTTTATGTAAGGACAAGCGTGGGATCACAAGCAGCAATTCAGTGGAACTGAGTGACTCACATAAAACAATACTCCAGAAACAAAGATATGGCAAACTTAGGGCCACTTGGTTCTTACTTGTTTGTGTAAAGGAAGAGGAAAGGGACAGATTAAGACGGCACTTCCTACATTTGGTAGATGGCTTTTACCCAGCTAAACGATAGCTCAGACAACTGCTCTCTCCTTTTCTATCTGCAAATGAACTAAGAGAGGACCCTCTGCCTGCTGGGAAGGACTGGTCCAATCTTCTTCAGCTGCAGGATGGAGCTAAGTATGACCTCTGCATATTCAGAGGAGTAGGAGAAAAAGACATCTTCTTGCTGCCCAACCTTACCAAAGGTCCTACCTGTGCTCTGCACCCACCTTATACTCAGGAGTGTTGTACCTACTGCAGTTTATCGCTTTCAATGTGGTGGTGTGATCTACACTGCTTTGTAAATAACTTTAGACACCAATATTTAAAAAACTGTAATAGTAGAAATAAAAAGTTAGTAATATGAAAGTGACAGCCATATTAGAAACTCCATTTACCATATAATTGTAACCACAGTCTCTGTTGTCTTTCCACATACTTATTTCCATAACAAAGACTCAGTTGAACAAGATAACCTGCAAACCTTCAAGTAGCTCTACGAAAATGGAGGAATGGATTAATTTTCCACAAAAAGTTATTTTCCCTCTCCCTGCTTGCTCCCATCCAATTTAGACCTTCAAAACACCCCCTTGCTTGTCAGCCACCACAAATAACATTCAATCTTGTTTCGTGACCTGTAAGTTCCAGTGCCTCTACACACTGCACAGACAGAAACAAGAGACTTACAGCTTTTCGTTACTGTACATATGCTGTCTTCCACCTGGAATACAATTGGTGGTTTTATTCCATTGTCCTGGTCAAATGACCATGTGAAAATGACTTTTTATCTGCTTCTCCCAGACTCTGCTTCTGTTGCTGTAGAAGTAATATGTTTTTAGTACTTTTATTCTTATTGGATCTGCAGAACTAATAGAGTTCTCCGCCAGTGTGCTGGACTCTTTCCTAGCTCACATGCCATCAGCAGAAGAGTTAGCTGAGTTCCAAATGTAGTCTTTATAACTGGCAATGTCAGAGCCAGAAAGAATCCAGATGACTTTTTAGACTAGGGGTTGTACTTGCAGGGCTGGCAGAAGACAAACATTTTACTTTCAACATATCAGAGTGGATCTGAAAAGTGCTAAAGAAATAAAGGTGGGATCTTGACATACTGCCTTGCCATCACATTTTACGGTACAGCCATGCTTTATGGAGATCTTTTCTTCCTTTAATTTTCCATCTTCCTTCCTCTTGCCTACACACTTCCTTAGACTATTTTAAAATTACTCCTACCATCTGTCAACATTGGCTTATATTGCAACTCCCACGACACTCTCTTTTAAGAGCCAGGGAAATTTTCATTTGAGATTAGATTGTGATGCAATTTTTCTGTTTTATTTGCCTTTTATGCTTCCTTCAACTTCTAAATAATTTAGCTAACAGCTTATGCTTTTAGCTTTAATAGAAATCTCTGACACCTCTTCTGTTAATGTTCTCATTCCACTTAAACATTTTATTGTGCTAAAAGAATTAAAGTTTCCTCCATTTTCACAGCTTAACTAGTTAGTAAATAGCTCCTCCATTTTCACAGCTTAACTAGTTAGTAAATAGCTCACAGAAACTCACACAGCTTGCCAGCACTATCCCTTAAGACATATAACATACATATATGTATCTAAGATAACATTGAAAATAAGGGATCACAACTTCTTGGAATAGCAATACTGCAAAGTATTAAAACCCGACTGGTTTAGGAAACAAGATTACTGTAGCTTCACAGGCAAGAGGGTTTACTTCCTTTATGACATTTAATGCACAATTTCTGAAGGTCTTAGCTTAGACAACGTTCCCAGTAAGTAATATGTAAGGACCCTTCTGTGTCTACTTTATTGCGGACTCCAGCTCCTCCTAATGAAATCAGGGAGCTCAGTAACTGAACAGGGAACAGGCTGTTCCCTGGGCTCTACTCAAGTATCTTTCATAGTATGATGCCTTACTTCTCCATTTTGTTTCAAATAAAACAAGAATGACCACTCTACAAAGCAGAAAATAAAACAGCTTAACTAAGTAAAAAAGAGATGAACATTGCAAAGTTTATACTGGGTTTCTTACTATATGTCTATGTAACACTTACTGCCCCCCAAAAAACCACAAACAAACCAGTAACTTGCAAATACCTTACCATACCACCACAAAAATTTTTTATTCAGCTATTTTTACAGCTATTTCTATGAAGCTTCAAGAAAATAATGGATTGTCTTTACAGAACACAGAAAAGTGGCAGCAACAGAGGATATTCAAACACTTTCTCATCTTCATCTTTTGACTCATGGTTTGCTTTGATCTTTGCCGTCACAGAGATTTTGGCTGACCGTGTATCAAAAAGATCAACCAGTGTCTTATTCATTAATTGCTTTGTACATCCAGGTCCATAAACACAGGACAGTGCAATCCTTTGGGAATGTAGATAGAACAGTCTGTCATCAAGCAGTGTCGCAAAAGAAGTCTAGGGAAGCATTAATTTTATGTCATTAGTTCTGACTTGGTTTCTTGAGGCCAGGAAAGCCCAAACAATACAAGTTATTAATGCTAATGTCATTAGTGTGTGTATTTGTGCAGGTAGGAATTTTCTACACCAGGAACTAAGGTTTTTTTAGACAGATGAAATCAGTGAAGGAATAACTAAGATTGTAAGACCTATGGAGATCTCAGGAAGTAAAATGAAAGCCAATATTTTGTATAGACTCTGTGAGAAACTTTTGTGACTGTCCTAAGCATTTTGTGTAGTTAAGAAAGTCCTATTGGATTGACCAAACTTCTATAATAAGCAAGAGATGCAAATCAAAGGTTTTGTTTTGAAGCCAGTAACAGTAGTCTTTGTAAGCCATTTTCCTTTTTACCTATGGAAAGAATTCTTGGTTCCTTCCCTTTTTGGGGAAAATCTCAGTTAATCCTCTTGTGAGGATTCAATGGAACATCTGCAGTTAGCACTTTTCCTTCTTTCTAATATAAAGGCTTTTTATTTTTTTTTCTGAATGGAGATTTAGATCCAACTCAAAAGGATTTTCTCTGTAACTCCTCTGTCATCTGAGCTGCCTTGGATCAAAGGGCTGAAAGATGTGAAGACTCTGGCAAAAAGTGATTTTACTGTTTTGGTTTTGTGCCTTCTTTTCAGGAATGGCTCCAAAGAGTGTGATGGACTGGGGTAACTTCTCTCTAAAATTGTTCTGTGTTGTCTTGATGACTGATAGAGCTCACAAAAAGAAAATGAAAGACAGTATTTCCTTCTTTGATTTAGAACCTTCAGAGACAGGTGTTGGTCTAAGACAGTTTCTGCACCGGTGTTCTTCTTGCACAATATCAACCTTTTCAGTCTTCCTGAGGTTGGGCAAAAACAGTGTTATCAGAGAGAGGCTCCTATCCCTGGCTAATAAGGCACTCATAAAAGAAGACTGCATGATCAGCTCATGTTTACAGCAGCTGAGGGAAGGGTGGGAAGCACATAAAGGCTTTCTATGTTGATATTGACCATTCAAGTGATCTGTCATGATACAATCATAATTCCTCTGCCTCTAGAACAATGTCCTTTACCACCAGCTGAAGTAGGTGGAGAAAACAGAGGAAAGCCAGCTGAGCCGCTCAAGTTGGAGCTATTCCTATGTAACAGCAGTTTGAAATGACTTAGACTGTAAACCAGATTTTCATCTGTTGCCATCTGATGTTCTTAGGATCTTCAGAGGTGCTGTGGCCAATTAATTCTCCTGCTATGCTAGAGGTAAGGCCCCTTGAGAAGCTGCCCCAGGCATGTACTTTGTACCATCCTTGAATTTTTATGCAAGATGGGGCTGAAAAACAGGGCAAGAGTCTTCTTCCATCACTCCCTCTGGCTCCTGAGCATGGGCCTCTGAACATTGCTTCTATCCGAGCCACTCATGGCCTGAGGCTAGCAGCCCAAATAGCAATGCAGAAGCTGTTCTTTCAAGCAGAAAATAGAATATTTCACTGCCTCAGTAAACTGCAACAAGACCTGCACAAGAGACTTACATCTCTTTGCAGAAGAGGAAGAAAAGGCTGCTGCTGTACTTACTAGAGCTAAATCTGAAGCCTGAAAAAATAGGCTGCTGAAGGGAAGCAGATTTAGCTCCAGCTGAGACAAGCAAAGGAGCCCATCAGGACCCAGATAAGAATCATTGAAATGACTTCCTATGCATGCAGTCTGTTAGATGATGGGGGGAGACTTGGAAAAGTGTTAATGCTTTTGTCAGGAAAGTCAGAATTAGACTATTTCCACGGGGGTAAACAGCCTGCTGACTGACATAATATGCCTTTCTTTTCCATATGAGAGGTAATACTTATATCAAGTACTGGATGAGCACTGAAGAGAACTGAAACATGCAGAATCTGTGATTGCCATTTCAACTTCCTGGTGTGTGTGGGTTTTTTTCTGCTGAGTTACAGGGAAAATAAATTTCGTTATATATTGAGATAAGTCAGGTGCTAATGCAGGCTACTCAGAAAATACCCTGTGTTCTGGGTTTTTTTCCTCTATATCAGCTGATTTGTATATTTTAGTATTTCTCAGCAGATGAACCAACTACAAAACACCTGGTACTTTGAATTATCCAGTGAACAGTGTCAGACTGTAAAATTATGAAAACTGTAAAAATTATAATAATCCTTAGTTCACTGTTTGCATTTATGGGAGTAGAAATGTAACAGAAGACTGAAGATATCACAAAGAGAAAATGCCTTAATAATATAAAACTTAGAGTTACAAACAAACACAAACATAAGCACACTTCAAACGCAAGAAGGTATTCTGTAATGACATTCTGCTACTGTCGGAAACAGACAGAGAGGAGTGGGTCTGTTGCAGAGACAACTGGAACTGGTTGTGTCCAGCAAAGGGCAGCCCCTCACCTGCTCTCACAAAGGCCACCCCTTCAGCTCCCCTGCTAATGGGAGTTTTGTAATTTATACCCAGTACAACTACCGGCATGCTGCTTGCATAAAATAATACGGTCTCCTCTAAACATGGGATTGTCAGAAGCCATCTTCATGGCTTGTAGTAGCTGACAAGCTCATGATCAGGTAACTAAGTTGGAAGGTTAGGTTAGTGCTGACGGTTTCTAAGAGTCATGAGCCAATTGACATGCTAAGTCACAGTAACTGCACCTATGATAAAAAGTGAGCAAATTCCTGTTTCAAAAAAACAGGTTCTTTACAGAATGTTTATTAAAAACCATACTAAAATACTAAAAACAGTTCCTATGAAGAAAAAAACAGAACATAAGATATTTCCTGAGTAGCCACTGTGGGCTTTGGTGACCTTCCAAGTTCAAAAAACTCCCTCCAACTACTATTTCCATTATTCTTCCCAACATCAACACCCAGCACTGTAACTGGGAAGAGGCACTCACTGTATATTAAAGTCTGCTATGTGAACAGAAATTATGATCGGCAATGATGTGATCCCAAGGTATGCAAAGGGAAAAAGGACTGGATTACTTCATACATACCATTTTCCATTCCCACTCCCTTCATCTATGTTCAAAGCAAACTGCCACAAAGAGAACAGCTGAAAAACTGAGCTGCTGAAGGTGAAGGGGCAAATTCTTGGGGGTGGGAAAGAGTAGAGAAATAGGGTAGAAATAGGACTTGAAAATATCATATGTAAGAAGGAAAAAAACAGACGCTGCTAATAAGCTGAAGACAAAGTAGGGCATTGTTTTAGGAATGATCCCTCTGCTAGCAATGAAACACTTACTCCTTCAACTGCTTAGTTAGCTTGACAACCTGAGAGGCCAATGACATACACGTCTCCACAACTACTAAGTAGCGGGAACACATGGTGTGCCCATGTCGCTCAGCACTTTGTGAGGGTTTCTCTCCCACGTGGTTTTGCATGGTGACATTTGCTCCATATTCAACCAACGTCTGTGAAAACACAAAAGGACACATTGACACCTGTAAGTGTAAGTCTCTGTTGTGACTTTGGTCAACCACGAGAACGACTGGACACAGAGCACTCCCAAATAAAATGTTTGAAATTGTTGGTCTAAGCCAATAATTTTTAAAAATCAATCACTGACAAGTTTGTATGCAGCCTGAACTCAAACCACATACTAAAATCTATCACTCAAGTGCAAGGATATCACAGAAGAGTGAGCTGTCATTCAGAAGAACTATATAAAAACTATATTCTTCCCTCCTCTTCCTTCCCGGAGTTCTACTCAATTAATTTGTTTTCTGCTCATTTGTTTGCATGATATAGCGTGACTTATAGCATTCATACAGTGAGTGGGACCACCAAATGAAAATGGAAGACTTACATTTAGGCACCTATAGATCCTCTCCCGAGATACAGTAATAAACTTTTTCAAATGCATCTGTCTATGCACTACTGAACATTGTGCTAACTTTGCACATGGTAGATCTAGAAAAGAAGACACAGGCAAGTGCAATTCAAAGGACATCTGTGCTAGATAACATCAGGGCCCAGGGCAGTGTGAACAGGTTGCTAGCCAGTTTTACAGAGGGTGGTGATGAGCTGTAATGGCTTACCAGGTCTGGTACCTCTGTTCTTGAGATCTCCACACTGCAAGGCATTGCAACACACCCTTAGAATCTCATTTTAGGAATATCTTTGCTACAATATGTGCTGACTCCTTTTGTGGTTTAGCTCTCAGTTTTCTACCACAGCAGAATCTCTGAATTTAAAACACTCAGTGCAGCAGCCTCAATGTCCTGATGACTTAGCCAAGTGATGTTTGGATATGAAATGTACAGCAGACACTTTCCAACAACTCCTTTAAGTCAGACAGGCACAAATTTCTTTTTGCAAATAGAAATATGTACAATGACTTTTTCAGTCTGGTTGGGTCTTGGTTTTGGTTGGTTTTTTTTTGTTCTTGTGTTTTTTTTTTCTTTTAACACTGAAAAAAGTCCCATTGCTTTGCACTTGCTTGGTTACTCCCTATTTTCTTATAAGAGATACTCAAATATGTGTTGGCTTTTAGTCTTTAAGAAAAATAATGGCTTATATTCTGTCATACACCCCGGCATTACTTACAGTACTAGCGGAGAACCCTAGCTTGTTGCTGGAGAATTGTCCAGGCTGTGAGCATGACATTTGAGCTACCTCTGGGACTTGAATCCAGAGCGTTGTAAGGGCAAAAGAAGTTCTGTCAGGCTGACTCAAGACATCCAATAACTGAAGCAAGAATTAAGAACAAATCTTCGTCTTTCTGATCTGTTTGTGATAACCAGTGCTATGCACTATTCACTTTACTGGAGAGCCTAGAACAGGACCTAAATGTTCTTTGCAATGTTCAGACACACATTGCTCATAGCACTTTGGAAAAAATTCTGAACAAAATCATAATGCATCCCAAAACTACAGTATCACTAACATTACAAATACATATGCAGAATAGGAATTGTACGGCTGAGATCTTGGTTGACTTATGCAAGCAGAGCTGGTAAGCCACCAAGGATTGGAGTGGCCTTGTTGACTCAGAACAGCAGGCACAGAGACCTCTATGTCCTCTGACAGAAAAGAGGAATGGTGGGCTGTCTGGTCTGCTAATTCTATATAGAAGGGAAATTTATGAACAGTCTTGCACTGCATCTCACTTCAATAAATTTGGTTTAATTTGCTAATAAAGAAAATGACAAAGAGAGAGTTATGACCCTGCAGAAAGCAATCTTATAGTTTGGAACATGATAGGAGTGTCACCTGCTCATAAACACAATGAATGAGAGGGCCAGGGAATCACTGACAGCCTGTGACTCCCCACCTTTTGTACTGCTGCTTATAATCTTCCTGCCTCCTGTTTAGCTTCTTTATTTTTACCAGATCACTTGCCATACGTTGTTTTAAATTAGACTATAAGCTCACTGGGCAGAGGGCTTATTTTGTTTCACAGCACAACAAAATATCAACTACACTTACGACTGTTGGGTGTAAATGAAAAGACATTACTAACATAGTATATTTTTTGTTGTCATTAGATATTTTCATGATTTATTTCTCATGGCTTGACTTCCACACAAAACACTTGCTGATTTGTATATTTATCTACAACAAAATAATCTTGAGAATTCTAAGTCATTTATGAAGTTCATTCCTCTAGGGGAAAGCAGGGCTGTGCTCTTTTTTGGTTTAGTTTTATCCATGAAAACAGCCTGCAGATGTCACCAGTCTGTTCAAAATCATCTACTCTCATTTCTCCTTCAAATGCATTGAACATCTTGATGAGGCACCGTTGAGTTAGCAGCCCTAAGCACACACCCTACCACAACAGTGCTACCCACTAGTACATCATAAACATTTTTTCTATCCACTTTTTTCTAACTGATCATAGCAATTGTCTACAACACAATAATAAAAACACTAGATTTAGAACAGATGTGCTGATTTGGTTATTTTATTCATAAGAGTTTGTACAGGGTCCATTCCTGACATCTTTAAAAGAAAGACATATCTGATCAATGAGAAAATGCAGAGATGGTCATGCCCTGCAAATCTATTTGACTGCGTTCTTTTCAAGTCTATACATTCAACTCAACTGATGCATGTTTTTCTTTTTTTTTTATTGTGTGAGAGTCTCAAACTGGCTTTTATGGAGTTATGTCTTCTCTGTGTCCAGATATATAAATAGAACTGCTATAAACATAATAAGCAGCTATGCATCTGTAGATTCAACATAACAATGTGCACAAATGTATTTAGCTCTCTGAAGAGGTTAGCTAATGAGAATTGACTAGCTGTATTTCTTTTAGGGTTGAACTAATACAAACCTTCTGTATTTGCAGTGGCCCAGGAGGTGCTGTGGATCAGTTCATGTTTACTGGTATGTATCTGATTCCTTAGGCTCTGAGAATTACCACTCCTTCTTAGACGTGTTTTTCTCCCCTACTTGACTTGATCCCTTTGATTTCTAAATCTTCCTTTCTGCCATATGGTTATGTATTCTTCTACCTGTTCTTCTCCTATGACTAGTTTGTTTCTCAAATACTTTTCTGCAATCTTCTGGAATAATTTTATTATCATTTTTTCTCCAAACAGCTATCACTCAAACTGCCGACAACACCAAATACTGAAATGTACTCCTGGGACTAATGGTTCTAGTAACTTTGAGGGACAGAGGGCACATCTGCAATTCAACACAAAATTGAGATGCCTCACCTAGCCATCCTGTTCAACCCTGCAGATTCTTTGGTATGTCTGCATTGAACACTGGTACTGTACAGAGGTATCCAAACCCATTTATTCAGATCTTGCTCCCAAAAGTACTGTAGCTGTGTAAGCCTTCTCAGCAGAACAAATTACCCTTTTCAGCAGCTCTGTGCAACAGAACTATATTGCTTTCACTGGCCAAGCTGATTAATTGAGAATTAGTTAGAAATTACCACCACGCTGCATTGTTTATTATAGATACATTCGAAGATTACAAGTCTGGAAAGGACGGTTTACTCAAGGTGGAAATCCCTCAACATAGAAGAAACTTATCTGCTAGACTTCCCCTAAGCCAGAGGGCTACAACCAATTATCGGAAAAAGAAACAGAAGGAAAATATCAGAAGAGCAAGAAGAGTACACATATCTACACTGGCTGCTTTTATGTCACACTGTAACATAAAAACATACAAACTAGCTGCTTATATATAAACAATATAATCACACTTTCGTCTTGCAATATAACAGTTACTTTAGGCTAATAATAGCATAATTGGGAAAAGAATCCAAAAACCAGAGCTTTTCAGTATTTCAATCGGAATCCTACTCGTTTAAAGTTCTCCCTTCTAGTATATTTTAACGTATCAAGAAATACTCTCACTTCTAAGATTTCCTACAATCATTTGAATGGCTGTTGTCATTCAAGTTTGATGTACAGAGGTTTCTGATAGAGCTATCACTCTACCTGTATGCATCCTAGATAGCCATGTTGAGCTGCTATGTGAACAGCAGTATTTCCATCCTGGTCAACTTCATCCAGTGAAATCCCTTGTTCTTGCATAAACTGAAGAAGCCACAGAAGGATTTTCTCCTAGGGGGAGGGAGAAAGACATGGTACAAAAGATAAGAAATAATGAAAAGCTAAATGTACTACAGGAATACTGGTACTGTCATCTGTTACTAATATTGTCTAATAATTCCTTGCTTCCAGTTTACTTAACTTTGTAGGATTTAGTGTACCATGCCTCTACCTCTGTTTTGTTGGTTTTTTCCAAGGAGAGATGACAAAATGCTTTATTTGTTTTATAAAAAGACAGAATAGGGAAAATATGACTACCGTAACACTTTCTGAGAAATTGTACATTTAAAAGCCTGCATACCTGTATGTTGAAGAGGAGATTAGAGGCAGAACAGCCTTTGTGTCAATCTGAAAATCAGGTTGTGAAATTTGATGAATATTCTCAAGTCTCTTTGGAAAATTAAAACAGGAGTGTGTGTTGGGCACAGACCTGAGAAATTAGATTTTTCATATCTATCATGATGCCCTAGTTCTGGGCTGTTGGGCAAGATGAGAAGCAGCACAACTAAAACCAGGAAATCTCTCTGTCCTGAACTCTCAGTGTATTGACTAATGGACCACTTGTATGTTCCTGCATGTTGGGAAGGATGGGGAAACTTGGACTGCAAAACTTGCAGGTGGAAGTCTGGAAGCCAAAACTGAGGTGCCAACTTAATTCTTTTTCACATCACTTTTTGTGTGTGTGTATGCAGGTGTAATACACACTTCTATGGCGATTCTTTCCTAACAATGAAGAGTTTATATATCTGCACTAAGCTTATTTTATTTCTTCTTTTCCCTGGCAGATTTATTTGGAAAAAATCTTCTCTTTAGGAACCTTCCATGTCTTCCCAGATTAAATTTCATTATGCCCTGCTGAATGTGATACATATTGAAAATCTAGAATAAATCTATAGATTACATAAAAAAGTGAGGTCCATTAAAGGGAAGATGACAACAGCTGTACTCCCAGTTTTTGCATCTGAATACCTGAAAAGAATAAATTATTTGCTAGCATGATAGTTTTTTTATTTTAAGATGTTTTATTTTATTATCCTCCATTGATATTTATCATATGCTATACTGGCTAGGACCTCTAGTTCAAAGGGGCTTTTTGGGTTCTAGTGTTGGTGTAGCAAACACCAATGCACATACTTAAAACTGCAGCGCTTCAGTAGCTTCAGTGATATTCAAGTACATAATCTCTCACACTTAAATTTGTGGGTCTGTACGAGTGAAATTTACCAAAATAAAACAGTACTCATAGCATGTCTAGGCCTCTGAGCAGTAATCAGTTAGGAAAGAGAAAGATTAAAAATGAGGAAAGGAAATTCTAGCTAAGAAACTTGGGTATAAACCTTTTTTTTTTTTTTTTTTTTTTTTTTTTTTAATAAAAGTACCACAGAAATTTTAATGTCAAGGAAAAGGAGATGGATCCTCAGACTTCTACATCTCTTCCAAACAATTCTGCCCATTCAAGCACCTGGATCTCTGCTTACCACTTCAGAGGGCTAGTCCGTGTGGAACTTAACTTCTTCGTATTTCCACTTTAACAGCAGTTTTGCTTTTATTACAGGGTGAAGGGATAGGTATTTTTACTTCTCCTTGGCTGAATGCCCAATACAGCTGACGGCCAGCATGGAGAGATGACTTCAGATCACATATCCCTTTTAAAATAATTTTCAGCAATTTCTTGAGATGCCTGTGGTGTTGGCCAGCAGCGAAGAAGGATTACACTACTCCTATGAATTGCCCTTATGTTTTAATAATTAAAAGAAAAATATTTTAGTAAAACTCCTCTGCAGAATTGGAAGACAACTATAGCTTTGAAATTATATATTTCTTTGGAACTTAATAGGAACCAGAATGTTAAGCATGTTCTGTAGTTTTATGATTACAATCAGTGTGGAGCAAATGATGCTTTCTAGTCATTTATCTTATCAACACGGAAATCAAGTGCCTGGATGGCTAAGTGCAATCATCTGTACTTAGGACTGTCTGTGCATCAACTGTTCACAGGCACAAAGTCAGAGGCCTACTCAAGCCATTTGTGTTTCTCTCAAATTACTTTGGTTTTTAACAAATGTTATCAATTCAATTTATTCAGACAAAATGAAGGATAATAAAATTCCCGAGATTAAGATAATGGGAAATAATCACATACTTGTTATGTAACAGGAACTGATAAATACTGATGAATTTTTCAGTATATCTGATAATTTTAAGACCTACAATGCTCTTGTGTTGTAGCAGTGGTTAACATCCCTCTGGCATATTCTACAATAATTCAAATCTCCCTAAAAAAAGATTCTGGGAAAATGTCACAATACGTAATTTCTGTTTTGGGACAGTCTGCAGACTTTGGCTCCATCAGCTGGATTTTGGAGCAGAAAGAACAACTAACAAAGATAATTTAAATCATTGAATGGACTACAAATGGAAGGATAAGCAAGATGAAGCGTACTGACTCTACAGCTAATCCTAGCCCCATCACTCGATATTAATTAAATAAGCTGCCTTTCTCAGTATTCCTTCACAGCAGAAAAGTAGGAGTGAGTGAAAACTTGCAAAATTTACATTAGACAGGAAGGGAAACATCCTGAGGTGCAAAAAAGGTCTGTTGTTAGGCATTTGCATATCTGAATGTCACACACTCCTCCCCAGTGTGCTCTCCAGCACTACACCACTGCCAAGTGGTGCACAGAACCTTTTCTAGGTCCTCAGTCATGCTGTAGCTCTGGTTCCCCAAAGTCTCCCTACACCATCTGGAGTTTCAGAGGCAGCAAACTCTTGGCATTCTGCATCCTCTGCCTCTTACCTGTGCAGTTCATGTTGAAAAGAAATTACAGTCCTGCGAAGTTCTTAGTCAGGACCTACTATGTGCACCTAGGACTGAACCACCATCTCCTTCCTATCACATGGTAAGCATGCCAGACACAGCTGTTATACCATCTGCCAGATACCCATAACTTATGCCTGGCATGGAGAGGCCTGCCAACAACCATGGTTGCTTCTTGCATAATCCCATGCTTAAAGAAGCCCTTGCTAGGAGGTACGCTGACCAGGCTACAGGTTTACTTTCAGCTCTTGTCCTCTTCCATCAGATGAGCTGATGTCATCCCTCTTTCATTAGACAAATATAATATTGTTGCGATGTCTTTGGAGTCAGGCCATGACTGTGACTTGATGACCTTTAACATAAGAGCTTTGCTATGAATTCCCTTTTGCTGCCCATTCTAAATGATATTTATTGAAGAAAAATATGGTGCGCATGCCTAATGCCTGAGGAAACAATGGATGGACTGACTCTTTGGGAAAATGATTCAATAACAGGTCTTCCTTGTAAAAATATTACTCTTGTAATTCTGCCAAGACCAGTGTTTACATGGATTATCTCTCATGTAAGTAATGGTAAAATAAATTAACGCTTCAATGATAGCGCCAACTACACATTTGAATTTCTCAAAGATTTTTTCTAAACACAGTTCGGTAAGATAGTCTGGCATTCCTCTCTAGCCTCAACATTCCCTCATGTTTGCAAGATGTTTATGGATTGTAAAAAAAAAAAAAAAAGATAATTGAGATTACATGTGAACTTTCTTTGGCATTCAGCTAACTAAGAAAATTTTTGTGTCACCTTTTTAAATTTCATGGGTGGCTGACTGTAGCTGGTATTTCTTAACTGGTAGACCTTCCTTCCTGCTCTGAAAAGAACCTAGATGAAGTGTGCCAGATCTGTTCCTGGCAGTAGACAGCATAGCTCACTAAAAGACCCCAAAGCTTCACTGGATTTAGTTTCTATAGCTGTCTTTAGAGATGATGATAAAATTAGGTTAATCAACTGAAGATATGAATGTAAGTTCACATGAAACTTTTTCGTCCAAACTTTTTCTTCCCAGTAGCAAACACGCCTTTCTCGAATCCAGTTCTGACCTGGCACCCAGCCTCCCTATATTCAGAGCTAGGTTTAGAGGCCAAACTTGCTACAGAAAGCAGGACGCAATCAGTCAGTATATCCAGCAGGGTCCTAACACCAGTAACATCTGCATAGTAGGTGAGTGAAGAAAAGGCGATGGAGGTCTTTGCACAGCATGAAAACAAGGGCGCCTGTGTGCCTATGGAAAGAGCAGGAAACAGCAGGCTCCATAGCCTCCCAAACCTGCTCCTCTCTTTCCCTTCTCCTCCAGTAAATTAATGATTGGACAGGATCAGTTAACAGCAGAAACATGCCACAATAATTGTATGGCATTGAGTAAGACAACCATGCTTGTATAGGAAAGAAAAAGATAATTTTCTTAGTGGTTACATTTTGCTTGTTCTCTCTTAATAAGTAAGAGAAAAAAAAAACATTCACAAAAAAGTAGTGGATTTTCTGCACTTATCCTTCCTGATGAAGAAACTGGGTGATAAAGTGGCCCACCTGCCGAAGAGATTAGACAAGAATAACTGATCACTATTCCTTGTGTGCAGATCCTGGAGAAGGCTCTTTGAAGAGGGGTTATTGCAAGGTCTCCTTAGGAAAAACGGACTTTGTGGGAAGAGAATGTGGTGCGATTAAGTGGTATACGTTTCCCCAGATATTAGCAAAGCACTGAAACGCTACACTTCTGTGGTTTCTCATCATTAGATTTATAGATAAGTTAGGTGCGAAATAGGATTGGTTTACAATGTATTTTTACATGCATTTCTCAATAAAACTGGCTAGAGCTAGACAGATTATGTTCAAGTTTCACCACACTTCACTTCGCTGCCAATATACTGAATTCCTAAATTGTCAAAATTTGCCAAAATTTTTTGAGATTAGTCTCCCCTGGAAAGAGAATACGAACTAGCCCAAAAACATTTGATGATTTTGTGATGTGTCCTATGAGACCTCAAGCAATCATGACAGCTAATCTCACTAGATGTTCTTGGGATTGATAGGTTGGCCTAATATGCTAGCTAGTCTTCTCCTAGCTATTACTTAAAGTTAAAAAAAAAAAAAGTCCTGGAAAATACTGAAAAAAAATACACAGGTTAAGTGGGAAAAGATTTTGCTATATTTGAACTAATTAAGAACATGGGTAATTAAACATACACAAAATGATAAACATGTTTTAAATTGAAATTCTTGCATGAGCATCTAAATAATGTATTTGAAAAAGTAAACGAAACTCATACCTGGCCATAGCAGCCTGCATAATGAATAAGGCTTGGGTGATCTTTTGAGCAACTTAATTCTGCAATAGCTTCTGTTTCGCTCACCATCCATCGAACGCACTCCAGCTGACCATTCTAAACAAATTTTAAAAAAATTTGAATTCCAGCTGTCTCAGTTCTAAACATATGTATTAAACATGGAAAAGCTTATCAGAATTATTAAAATATTATGAATTCCCAGTTTGTTTGAAGAATGTCTTCTTTTATCTACTCTCATGTAGTGCAATTGTTTATCTTGCTGTCATGGATCAATTATAGTTTGGCTATTGATTATAGTGAAGGTGGCAATGCGAGAGTAGCAGTCAAATAGTACTACATACACAACCTGGTCCCTACTCTCAGACTGTTCAGAGCAAAACCGTAGTTCTGTTTCCATCACTTGTACAGCAAGGCTGAATGACTGAATGGGATCATCTGCTGGAGCAGAGTGAACAGCCTCCCTACAAACTCAAGTCTTCATTGATCAGTAATTAAATGCATGCTTCCTAAGTTTTTCTTATGTATGTAGTATCTGAACACCTGATCTTCATGGATTAGGACCTATCTGTAATAGATACTGTACAAACACAAAAAAGGAGATAGTTCTTGCTCTGAACATCTCTTACAGCCCAGCCTCAAGATTCCCAAGCTTCTGTGCATGCTCCTAGTAGTTTGCAATTTACTATGAAGTGGAACGTAGATGCTGGGGAAAGAGATGAACATTTTCTTCAGAGCATGCTTGTGGCCCAGTGTCAAGGCAAGAGTTTTTAGCAGCTTCTCTTGCTGCAGCCCTTGGAAACTCTTGCTACCTTGGAAAATGCAGTTTGGCATGACCTACATTCCAGCCTGCTCTTACTTCATTTTTCAACTCTCATATTCATAAAGGCTATTATATTCTTTATAGCTGAAACAAGTACTTCAGTTGCTCAGTCAAAACCTCACAAAGGTCAACATACATAGTGTAAAAAGTTGTTTGTGTGCATAAAACGGAAAAAGCTATCATGAGAAAGAAAAAAATGTCTATTTCAAGTTTCAGTTTTATTTTTATAAAAACAAAGAGAAAAATGTAACAAATATTAAAACATTTAAAATTAAAGGGGAGAAAGAAAATAAAATTAATTTGATATTTGTCTTATTCTTTCCATATGTAATATATGTATATGAACACAAAAATGCACATAATTTTACCTTACTTACTCTCCTCTATTTCTGTCAATTTTAGTAATGATGTAAAGCAATGTAAAACCACCAGTAATCTTTTTATTATGCTAGAAAAATCCTCCTCATCATATTTGGTTTCAAATATTAGTAAGCAAGACTAATGAATAATTTATTTTTTGTTTTCCTTTGTATCACAACTGAGTAAAATATTTTTGTATTTTTAAAATTAAAGAATTAATAAAATTAAGTACCTGCTAAATAAGATAATTTTGCTAACGTAAAAAGGATTTCTCCACAGTTATTTAAATAGATTATTGATATGATAGTGTGACTAGCCATAACATACTGCTCTATTTTCACTCTCTAGCTCATAGCTTAAGGTCAGAAAGAGGTCTTGAATCAAAAGAATCAGATTTAATTAATTCATTCCTTACTGGGAAATGTTACGCATCATCAATAAACTGTTGAAATTCTCTTCCATGGAATTCTGTGTTCCTGCATACAGGTTTTCTTCCATTCTGACAGTCACCATTCTTGTGGAACATAGGTGCATGCCCCACATGGTATAATATTATGGGAGTTACAATGGTATAAAGTAAGAGAAAGAAGAATAAAGTCCGTTCTACCAGTGTGCAAAACCACTTTGGGAGTAAGGATCAAGAACTACAAAGTTTAGTTACGCCAAATTACTTTATGGTTCTCACAAAACAATGCAATGGTCCAGGACAAGTCCAGCCATGCAGGTCATCATTAGAAACACTTGGGCCTGAGCACCCTCACTCACATGAAGAAGTCCATTACATTTACACACTTTTCTGTGAATGTCAAAGCATGCTCAAGTATTATAGAAAATAAAGGAACCAATTATTAAAAAAGCCAATCTTTCTGGAGAAAAAGACTAGAGGTTTTATTGGCTTATAAACACATTATATATATAGATTAAAAAAAAAAAAAAACAAGGAAGAACATTATTTCCAACTAAAATTGTAAGACTAAATTGGCAGACTGTAACTATTCAGTTTGGACATGGGCCAAGGTATTGAAGCTAAATACCTACCTTTTACAGTAGCATTTCATTAGTACAACTAGATATCAGTTTAATTTTATATTCATACGGCTTGTCCCAGAAAAAAATAAAAAAAAAACCAACCCCAAAACCTGCACCAGGGCCCTAAGTCATTGAAATGATGTCTCAAAGTTGCAAATCTGCAGGTTGGAATCCAACAGTCCTCTGTCAGTTTCTTAAGTTTTCCCAAGAAGCAAATAACAATAAAACTCCAGAAGAAACACAAAGCCTTGTATTAAGTTTCACCCCTTACTTTGTTTTTTCTTAAGGTACTTTTTCTTAAGGTACTTTCTTTAGGTACATTCTAAAGGAATGGCATTCAACTATTCAATCCCACTTACTAAAGAACCAGAATCAGTATGGTTAAATTATCAGCCTTCCTGTATACCACTATGTTTTATTTTAATGCAGCAACACTATTTTATAGCAACACTATAACAATAATTTCCACATTTTCCTACATAATCGGCTTTCCTGTAAGCTTTGATATTCATTTTTGCAGTTTCTGACAGGTTGTTCTGTAACATGTATATTTTAACTTTGATGTGATTGTTCTAGACAACCAAGAAGTTTCACCTCCAGATGTGGATCAGAGGTTTTTTATGCTTTGTAAACATGTTCTTACACTTGTCTTACAACATTATACCTGTATTTGTAAAAAACCCAAGAAACTATCATGCTCTCTAAAGAAACAACTGAGTCTGAGTTAAAGTTCCTTAAAATATAACAATTTTTTTTAGTCAGTTATATGATTTAAAAATGAATGTATATGCAATGACAACAATGTATAAAATGTCAATCTTATATAGCTAATATTGTATCCTGCACAGTAATCCATTTTTATTTGCTTACGCGGTACCAGCCAACAGTTCTTTTTGCTCTCGCTTAACAAAATGTTTGAAAAATAACATCCTGCTTAAATTACTACTGCCATTACAGAAACTAAATGACCTTTATGTCACATTACAGTAAAGACAGAGACCGAGTTACCTTTATTGCTAATCCAGCTGGAGTTAGCTGCTCAATGTTTCGTTCATTCAAACAGTCTTCACCCATCAAAGAAGTGAGATGCTGCAGGCATTCTGCATGTCCCTTTGATGCTGCTACATGCAACAGATTGTTGTCACATTCATCATGGATCTTATCCAGATTATCTGCTGCTAAATGTGGCTGTTAAAAAAAGCATTATGTTAGTTATAACTAAGGAAAAAAAAAGACACACAGAACATTAAGCCTCAGAGCCCAAGACACAAGCCAAATACAAAGATGATTCCCCATAGGCATGTTTTTAATAACTCACACCCAGGAGCTTTTCACTTCACTACACAGAACCTAGTTACTATTAGCAGAAGTACAGAGGTTGGATTCTCACTGGCTTGATGCACTGTAATGTTTCTCTCCTTCTCATGCAATTGTCATAGAACAGTGCAAGATATTAAGTATCTTAAGTCTTTGTACTAAGTTGATTGATGAAGTAGCTGCAAAAATACTTGCATTTTCATAATTTCTGTCTATTTTGTGTTTGGTTTCTCTCTTTTTTTCTTTCTTTCTTTTTTTTTTTTTTGAATATTGATGAGAGATTGAACAGAAAACATCCATGACTCCTAAAAAAATTTCCTGATTAATTTTGCTCATCACAAAAGTGGCAGCCTGTGTTAAGCACAATCTAAAATGTAGTTAAAATGCATGAGAGAAGATTTTTATCTGATAGCTTGTTTCCATGAAGAAAATTGTTGGAATATTTACCCGAAGTACTACACAACCATGACCTAATACATAATTTCTTCCCAAATCTAATTTTGAGACAAAACAGTTGGATTGAGAAATTCCAGAAGGAAAATGGAAGAAGGAAGACAGAGTCAAGCAGTAGCAATGATAAGTTCCTAGGCTAGTGCAGACTTGCCAGAGTACTCTTCGATGAGTCAACTTCATTCAGAGCTTTTGAACTGTTTGGAAAAAGTATGCATTTTCTTTCCATCTACCTACCTATGATACCTTGTCCCGTCCCTCCCCCCCACGCCCCACCCCCCTTCCCAACTCCCCTAGCCCCCCCAATTCCTATTTCAGGGTGAATTTAATTTGCTTTTATTTCTTACTGACCAACCTAATATTCTCTTCTGCCTCTATCTAGTTTTTGAATATCTGGCTTTGTTCTTGCTGCTATGTTAATAATGTGCCTTTCTGTTTGAGCTAGACTGGTAAACAGAGAAGCTAAACAAAAATCTAACAAAAACCATTCTTATACATGCACTGTGCCTCCACCAGCCATTCTGAGTGGAGATCACATGCTTTGCATCATTGTGCTAACTTGCATCTAGTTACTTTGGAAACCATCGTTGACAGTACATGATCAGAGTCCTTGAATTTACTAAAAAACTTCATATGGGTCAGAGGCCAATGAGGCTTTAGAGAAAGCTCCTGCCTGAGAATGTTGCTGCAACGAGACAGCATAAACACTCCTGAATAATAATCAGAATACAACAGAAGCCCCTCTGTTCCCATCATCAGCCTCTAAATAACAACTGAGGTAAACCAGCAATAATTGAACAAAGCAACTCACAAATGTTGTGAAAGGCAAAACTCAATTAAGATTTAAATTTGATATTTAAGTGATCTCAGTAGTTAAAATGCCTGCCTTCTACATGATTTCAGTGTACTGCATAAACTAGCAATCTTGGCCACATTGACATAAAACTAGTGTCTTGGTTTTGCTATGCCTTTGATTTAAAAAATTAAAACTTTTCCTTTGGAAGCCCATATGCTCAATTTCTAAGGCGCACACAAGATAAAAAGGGCAGCAGTTCCAAATATAGACTTAATCAGCTTTGCTGGCTTATTACACCACATCACAGATAGCCCTTATTATTTGTGTTTATGAAAAAGGTGATACTTACCAGTAAAGATATTTGGCCTTCCTTTACAATGTTTAAGATGCTCTTAATTTTTTTCACCTCTTCGCTCTTCTCTTCTGGGCCCCCTGCACTGCTCCAGTTCATACCCAGTTCCTCTAGCTGCTTGCTTTCTGCCACTGCTGTCTGCAGGTGGAAAGTCCTCAGGTGGCAGTTTGGCATAGTCTTCTCAGTTTTGTGAGCATGGGAATCAACAAAAGTCCTGCTGAGGAAGCCCTTGCCCTGGGCTTCAGATTCATGGACTGAGCTACACTTAACTAAAGGCTGGGAGATCTCTAATTCTTCTGTTAAATGCTTTTGCTGATCAAGGACAATGTGCTGCGTTTTTCTCAGCTGAGAGCCTTTCACAGGAGACAGCACACAGAACTGTGTCCCGCTGGCAGGCGAGCTCTCTGTGCTCCCTCCAGAGCAGGTCTTGCCACTAAGACCATTCACTGTTGAACATACACCCAAAAGTTTTTTCTCAGGAGCTACCTTTGTAAAAGGAACAAGTTGCTGGCTTGATTTAATATAAGGCACATCCAAAATTTCATCCATATCCAGGTCATAGTGCTCCAGCTCCCCAAGCAGAACAGCCGGCTCAATGTTTTTGCTTTTAAGGCTCTCTCCTTCTCCTGGACTCTGGTCATCATTTGGAGGTGCAGACTGAGAATCGCTGCCTTTCTGGTATTCTCCCTTCTGGTTCTTCTGGTCATCACTTTCATTGTTCTCAGAGCTTTCTGGCTGGTGCTTTAATGGGGAAACCCTCTTCACTGGTCTGAATTTGTTGCATGCATCGGTAATTCCTGTTGGTTTCTGTGCATTTCCGATAAGAGTTGAGACTCCGCAGTTCCAGCTGCTGCTGGAAACTAGAGAAATAGAGGAATGTGATTTAGAATTGATTAATACCAGACATGTGACAAGATATAGCATGCTTTAAAGATATACCTGGCCAAACACTGGAAACAAGAATTACATTGTAACATGCCAAATTCCCATCTAAGCAGATTTAATGACATCTCTATCAAAACAGCTGAAGAATTTGACACTCCAGAAAAGAAACTTTCTTCAAACAGGACATACATTGTAATCAATTACAAATAAAGTAGCTTTAATCAAGTAATAGACATCAATAAGAGCCTAGTGGAGTTTACAGTGATCTTGTCTAACTATGCTAGTTCTCAGTCTGGTTTTTTTTTTTTTATTGTATGGAGATGCATCGTAAGAGCAGGATGATTTTCTGGAAGGTCAAAAAAAGGGTTAGTCAAAACATTTTACTGTATTAACAACAGTAAAAACAATTTAATTTTTAGGGTCTATTATCTCTGGCAGATGTATTTTTCATACAAGAACTGGAAATTCGTATGAATAGTAGTGACTGAGAGCTGGGACTGTTCAGCCTGGAGAAGAGAAGGGTCAGGAGGAATCTCATCCTTGTGTATAATTATGTAATGGGAACCAATGAAGAAGAGGAGCAAGGCTCTTCTCCATGATGCCCACAGACAGGACAAGAGGCAATGAGCACAAAGTGAAACACATGAAATTCCATCTGAACACAACAAACCCCTTTTTTACCGTGAGGCTGGCCAAACACCAGCACAGGTTGACCAGAGACATTGTGGAGTCTCCATCTGTGAAGATACTCAAAATCTGATGACACAGTCCTGGGCTTAACCTGCTCTAGCTCACCCTGCATAAGCAGGGGCATTAGACTAGATGATCTCAAGTGGTCCCTGCCAACCTAAATGCTTTTGCGATTCTCTGGTCTGACCATGTGGTCTTTCACTCACTCGCTTCCCCCAGCAGCAGGATGGAGGGAGAACTGGAAAAGAAAACTTGTGGGTTGAGATAAAGGCAGTTTGACAGAAAAGTAAAGGAAAGATGAAAACAATAATACTGACAGAGGAATATGAAAAACATGAATAATGTACAGCCACTCACTGACTGGAACCCAAAGCACAGCCTGTTTGCAAGTGGTGAATCCTGCCCCAGCCAGCACCCGGAGCTATATACTGAGCATGGCGTCATGGCTAGCTTGGGTCAGCCAACCCCTCGGTATCCTTTCCCAGATCCCTGTGAAAATTAACCTTATCCCCACCAGAACCAGGACGTTATCCACCCCTTATTCTCTACCATCTACATCATGCCCAGATCTTATACTTTCCAATTAATCACCACCACTTTTCCCTGTTTATACACACACACACACACACACACACACAAATATAATTCCCTTAGTCTGTGGGCCACCCCCCTAAAATGTCTGTTGAGTTCATTTAATCTGTAACTTTGGACTCCATCTGTTACAACAGTCTCTCCGGGCAGGAGAGCTGGTGTGTGGTGCTGGACTGTTCCGTGCTGTATTCAGAGGTCATGGCTGGTGTATGTGGTCTGGCACATGCCCACTGTCTGCAGGTTGAAGTCATCGATCTTGAAGTTGCTAGGCGCTGGCTGCTGAAACCAGTTCTGGTCCCATCACCACTGCACTTCACTTGGTTTCATCAAAGTCCATCTGTCATTAGTTTGGGTGATTCATACTGCAGTGTTATTGATATGGCATATAGCAATTGTTGTTGTGAAGACATACAGTGGCAGGGTTATTTAGCAATTAACATCATACAATTTGATCCACTGGCTAATCTCTCCCAAAATCAAATCCCCATGAGGTACACATTGGAACTCCTCATCCTGCATCACCCACGAAATGAACCCAAGTCCTTGAACAAAAGCAATACCATGGATGGGTTTGCATTTGCCTGATATGGGACTAACTCCGACTGTTTTCCCTAACTTATTCTTCACGTGCACTGTGGGGACTTTATCCCTTTTTACAGTGTGTGGAAGTCTTGATTGGGCAGGACCAGCTTGATTGATAGATCCGCTGGTGTTAACTAACCAGGCAATTTTTCCTAAATGTGTACACTAATGTTTTAAGGTCCCACCACTCATTGCTGTCGATGTAGTCTTTAACCATCCATTGTATCATTTGATCTTCCCAGAGGCTGGTGCAAGATAGGGGATGTGATGTACCCACTCAATGCCATGCTGCCAGTTATTTTGATGCTCCTCAGTGGCTCGACTCTTGGGTACATAGGCATCTATGTTACATACTCTTACAACCAGGTTATCTATCCAGGCAGCAGTATCTTGCCACAATGGGGAAGCACAGACAGGTTTGCCTCTGTGCTGCCGGTTGCTCTGCTTTCACTGCTGTAACCACCCCCACAGGGCATTTGCCACCATCCATGAGTTGGTATAAAGTACTGGCCATTTTTCTTGTTCAGCAATGTCTAAAGCCAGCTGGATGGCTTTCAGCGCTGCAAACTGGCTTGATTCACTTTGTCCTTCAGCAGCTTCTGCAACTTGTTGTATAGTACTACACACAGCACCTTCCACCTTCAGTGTTTTCCTACAATAACACAGGACCCATCAGTGAACAGGGCATATTTCTTCTCATTTTCAGCTAGTTTATTATACAGTGGAGCCTCTTCCACACACATCACCCTTGATCTGGTGATATTCAGAAATCTTTGCCTTCTGGCCAGTCCATGATCAATTCCAGAATTACTGGGTGACTTGGATTTCCCATTCAAGCCCACTGTGTGATCAGCACAACCCACTTACTCCACACAGCGTCAGTTGCATGATGTGTACAGGGGACCCTCTCTTTGAACATCCAGCTCAGCACTGGCAGTCAGGGTGCTTAAGAGATCTGCTTCAGTACCAACCACTTCCAAAGCAGTTCAAACCCCTTCATATTCTGCCAATCTCAGCTGGAGTACAGGGGGTCTCAGATCGTCTGTATCTCCGACTCCAAAACCCTAGGGGTCAACCACAAGTCTTCCCTGGTGCTTTCTGCCACAGGCTCCAGGTAGGGCCATTCTCCCTTGCTGTGGTGTAGAGCGCATTTTTAACATCTTGCCCTGCCTGGACTGGCTCCAGGGCTACTGCATGGACTATTTCCTGCTTAATTTGTTCAAAGGCTTGTTGTTGCTCAGGGCCCCATTTAAAATTGTTTTTCTTCTGGGTCACTTGGTATAGAGGGCTTACAATCAGACTGTAGTCTGGCATATGCAACCTCCAAAAACCCACAATGCCTAAGAAAGCTTATGTTTTCTTTTCACTAGTTGGTGGAGACATAGCTGCTATTTTGTTGATCACATCCATTGGGATTTGATGGCATCCATCTTGCCCTTTGATTCCTAAGAAGTGGATGTCCTGTGCAGGACCCTTGACCTTACATTGTTTTATGACAAAACCAGCTTTCAGCAAGATTTAAACTATTATATTCCCTTTCTCAAAAACTTCTTCAGCTGTGATGCCCCATAAGATCATGTCATCAATGTATTGCAGGTGTTCTGGAGCTTCACCCAATTCCAGTGCAGTCTGGATCAGTCCATGACAAATAGTAGGACTATTTTCCACCCCTGGGGCAGTCAATTTCAGGTGAACTGGACGCTCCTCCAGGTAGAAGCAAACTGTGGCCTGCACTCTGCTGTCAAAGGGAGTGAGAAAAACACATTAGCAATATCAATTGTGGCAAACCACTTGGCTGCCTTTGACTCCAGTTTGTGTTGAAGTTCTAACATGTCTGGCATGGCAGCACTCAGTGGCTGCATGACTTCATTCAGCCATGACAGTCTACTGTTACTCTTCACTCTCCATTAGACTTTTACCCTAGCCATATTGGACTATAAAAGGCTAAGTGAGTCCTGCTGATAACTCCTTGGATCTCCAGCTGACAAATCAGCTTATGGATGGGAATCAGGAAGTCTCGGTTAGTGTGATATTGCCACTGATGCACCATTGTAATGGCAGTCGGCTCCTGTTACTCCTTGACTCTCAGCAACCTCACAACAGAAGGGTCTTCCGAGAGACTGGACAAGGTAGACAGCTGTTTAATTTCCTCCATCTCTGAGAGAGCTATCTCTGAGCCAAAAGCCCACTGGCACCTTTTTAGGTCCTTGAAATACTCTCTCCTGAAGTAATCTATGCCGAGGATGCACAGACCCTCTGGGCCAGTCACAATGGGATGCTTTTGCCACTCATCCCCAGTTAGGCTCACTTCAGCTTCCAATACAGTGAACTGCTGGAATCCCTCTGTCACTCTAGAAATACAGATGGGTTCTCCACCTTTATAGCTTGACGGTATTAGGGTACATGGCACACTGGCGTCTACCAGAGCCTTATACTCCTGCGGATCTGATGTGCCAGGCCAATGAATCCACACAGTCCAATAAACTTGGTTGTCCCTTTCCCCCACCTGGCTGGGGGCTCCTTCTAAGCAATCTGATTTCTTCTGTATAGGGGCAACTGATACTGCCACACGTTGGGTTTTCTGCTTCAGCTGCAGTGCCTGTTGCTGGGGTTTAAGTAGCCACAGTGCCTGTTGCAGGGGTTGGAGTAGCCGTACTGCATGTCATGGGGCTTGCGGTAGCCACAGTACCTGCTAAAGGGGTTGGAGTAGCTGCATATCAAGCAGTGTTTGGTAGATACTGGCCAGGGCCCAGCACAGTGCAGTGAGTTGTGGCTCTCTGGAATAGCCACAGCATTTTACTTTCAAATATGCTATCGCTTTATCAGGGTCCTGTAGTTGTTCGGGAGTGAAGTTCAAATCCACTGGAGGTGAGAGGTTCTCTAGATACCTGCCTATATTCTCCCACATGCCATGCCACTCATGACTATCCAGCCTTGGGGGCAGATCTCTGGGTGGTAGTCTTAAATAGTTGCTTAACCTTTACAAGACCTGAAACACATTCAGGAGATATAGCAATAGAGGCACGCTGGTTTGAACATCCCAAAGATATTCAAAGTTCTTAAAAGCTGTGGTATGTGGCCTGAAGGAGAAAAGGGAGGCAAAAGACCTGGGAAAAGTATCCACCCCTGTTTCACCCATAGATTGGGTGTGATTATTAATAAATTCTGAGAGATGGCATCTGAGGTATGGCCAAGACAGCAAAATGCCACATAAACACACCGACATAACTTTCTGAGCAGTGATACTATCATATCATAAGTTGATATTAGACAGGACAGCAAAATGGTAATCCTGATCCCTCTTCCAGAGGTGATAAACAGCATTGCAGGGAGTACGTGGAGCATATAAGAATTTATATAACACAGCCATGAGAACCACCAAAGCAACACTGTGACCAGCAACTATTTAACTAATATAACAAATTAGTATAACAAATTTTATTTAACATGCTCTTGTCAGATCTGTTGTTACCTCAACCCTTCCTGCCCCATGTTGGGCACCTAAAAGAACTGTCATGGTTTAGCCCCAGCCGGTAACAAAGAACCACAGGGTCTTTCACTCACTCCTCTTCCCCAGCAGTGGGATGGAGGAAGAATTAGAAGAAAAAGGAAAAACTTGTGGGTTGAGATCAAGGCAGTTTGACAGAACAGCAAAGGAGAGAGGAAAACAACAAGGATAATACTGGTAGAGGAATATACAAAACACAATTAATGTACTGCCGCTACTGACCGGAACCCGAAGCTCTCAAGTGGTGATTCCTGCCCCTCCACCCTGCCCCCAGCCAGCTCCCCCAGCTATATACAGAGCATGGTGTCACAGGGTAGTGAACACTCGTTTGTCTAGTTTGGGTCAGCCATTCGTCTGTGTCCTGTCTCAGTTCCTTGTGAAAATTAACCTTATCTCTGTCGGACGCAGGACACCACATCAGTGCAACTGAGGCAAAGAGTTTTCCTTATTTCATTGTTTTCAGTTGAGGGCCAGTGCTAAAACGACTAAAGCCTTTAGGCAGTTTCTATGCCCCTTTCAACATACACTAAGAGTTAATGCATTCTGAAAGTCAAGAATACTGTTTAAACAAAGCAGATTTATTACATGTGCTAACTGCGTATCAGTGGGATCTAATTTGTGGTCAAAACATACAATTTGCCATGAACACCTTCCTAAGGAAACAGATATATACACTTTCAGTGCAACATTAATGTCTGAAGTGAAAGATTAGTATGGCTTAGTAGTTACGGATGTCTGAAAATTACCTTAATACTTTTGGAAGTGCTTAAGAATACATTTCCGAAGAAGAAATAAAAATAATAATAATCAAAAGGCATGTAACTTAGTGGGCCAATACAAAGAACGCACTGTACTGACTTATTTATGTATTGTATAAGATTCTAGGTTCAAAGGCCTACACTTTTATGTTGGTTTTATTTACATGTGAAATTTTTTCCAAGTGATACAGGGAAATGGATACCATATGTTTCCCAGCTGTTTTGTTCTGACAGGAACTATTAAGCACTCAGTATGGAAATGAATTCTGTCTGAGTTTTATGAAAACACTGCTTTCAACACAGGGGTCTAGACAGAGGAAAAGGCATCAACATTTTGTTTGTCGTCACTTTATTTAAGCTTACATTTATTTTGTTGCTTGGCTTTCTCCACTTTCTAACCTTAATAACACACATTTACATAATCCACTGATGACAAAATTGTAAAACCGGACACTGCAAAGAAGCAATGACCTTTGTTACAAATCTGTCTCGGATCATAGTAAAGTCATGTATTTCTCTTTTCTTACACTACATTTCATAGAGCGCAGAGTAAGGTACTTCCATTTTTTCACTGTTTTTCTTCCTAACATCTCTTTACAAACATTGTTTTTCCAGAAAAAAAATACGGAAAAACGAGATCAGTTAGCAACATTTTTAGACTCACAAATGTACTCCTCACTTATCTGGGATGATGAATTTACACTGCACTTAATGCAGGATTAGAAAATAGCATTTAACCAAATAGCAGCAGGGAAGAAAGGAAGTCAGACTGGTAGACACAATCCTTCTTCGTGCTATTTTCTGCTTGGGTGCTGTATAGGCTGCATCAGTGCTGTATAGGCAGTTACAGCATGGTTTCCCCCTACACAACACTGAAACCATAGGCCAGAGCGGACCAGGGCATGGCTGGAATCTCTTCTGTTCTGTTTTCAGATGCTTGTTCCCTGAAGAAGCAAAAGCAAGTGCTGCCTATGTCCTCCAAAGCACCAGCACAGCAGGAGTTATGCACGTAGTCTTCAACAGCTGCTCCAGGGGAAAAGCCTCTTGCTCATCTCTCCATACTTATGAACTCGGGCCGGGGCCATTAAACGTCTGGGTCAAATAAATACTGTTTGATTCTTTTATAAACAACAGCAAAGGATGGTCTGAGTTTAAGGCAGGGGCCTAGAATGTGGAACAGCTAGCTTGATTCCAGAATTTAACAAATAATTCTAGTATATTCTTGGTCAAGCCCTATCTCTTCTGTGCACCAGCAACTCAAATGTGAAAAGGTGATGACAAAATTTTTTCCAACTATGTTTTCAAAATTATTCTTCTAACTTTTATTCATTAATATGAGAGATTTGGATGATGCTGTTGTGTTGGTGAAGTAAAAAGAGAGAGGAACACAAAAACTGGGAGATTTCATTCACATCAGTAAAGAAGTGTTGTCCCGCCTGATAGACCTGAGGTGAGAAAGCATTTCCTTGGCACTAAGTAAAACAGTATCTGATGAAAACCTGCAAGGGTCAAATTTGCAAAAGTAGTTCTTCACCATATACTGTGCTCTATGCTCTTCTTGAAGAAGAGAAAATGAAAAATATAAATAAAAAGGTGTGTAGGCTTATTTATTTATCTGTTTGTTTGTTTATACATGTCCTAGATCTACTGGGGGCCATTCATCAGAAAAGGGGACAATCAGGAAGCAAATGCTCTTGCAATTTAGTCACTTCAACAGATTTTATTTTAGTAAGCAAAAATTACCTCGAACTTTCTAAAAAAAGATCCTTGTAACATGTTTCCAATTGGAAGCATCTGTTGACTTCAGAGCATTTTTCAACATCATCTCTGTATCTAGGGCATGGGGAGGTGAAAGGGGGCGTTTTATCTGGTATCCAAGCATTTGTAGAATTATAGGGCAACTAAATGAGTTTTGTTCAACCATCAAGACTACCTCATACACAGATGAAACTTTACCCTTGTGAAAGGCAGTTTCTGTGATACTTACAATCCAATGCCAAACATCAGAACACCTTCCAATTGTCCTGAGTATAATGAAAATAACAAAGAACTTAGCTTTTACTTCAGCTCTATACGGAAACTGCTACTGAAATTCACTGCTGATGTGCAAGAGCCTGGCATATGGGTACAGTGACATTCTTTAAATGACGATGATGGCTTCATGAAGTCTACAGCACTGGTGACACAAATAGGAGGTGGCATAAGGTGATATCACTCATACCATTACAAAGTGAACTGAACACACCACAGAGTGGTACTTGTAGATGTTGCTATGCCAAATCTTCATGAACCCAGAATGACTCACATTCAAAGAGCACTGACTGACTGAGGAAATGGTCAAACAATGTGTTTCTGTCACCATCACCATGGTCTCATTTAGGTTTATGCTTTGACCGATGTTCTGTAGTCGTGAATGCTGCTGTTGAACAGCTGGGACATACAACAGGCAGTGGTGCAGGCAAGCATGAAAATGGATTAAAAGATCTGAATCATTTGCAGATCAGCTGGCAACTGAATCCATGTTGCTCTCCTACGTACTTGACACCTACACACCAGGTTAACAGAAACGAAAAAGAGGATCAATTCAATCCTGTTCTTCCATAGGTGTTCTTCCCCATTAATATGCTACATCCTTCAATGAAATCCTTGAGACTTTTTAGCTTGCTATCTCTGTTCCTTCTCAGAATGGAGAGCAATATCTTACAGTTAACTGTGTTGAACCACTGTCCAGGAGAAAAACTGGATGACTTCCCTTTATCCGAATAGTTAGCAGTCAACCACGCCATTAATGCTTCCACCTAATGACCTGATCTGCATCCAGAATGTGCTAACTTTAAATTCTTTCTAGATCCACCCTAGTTTTCTATGAAATCCATGCCTGTGCAGTCACAAACCACAGTAAAACTGTGAATAAAGGAAAACAACATGCTTCTTGGGCCCCAGACCTGAGAGTTCTGGACTATTTTAAGACTATCTGCTGATTTTATCATTCCTAATAGATCTTTCAATGGTCTATGAACCTCTAAGGTTGAATCAGTTATTTCTTGTTGACAAGAAAGTGGGAGCATTATGGTTGCTTCCCTAGTAACACTTCCTCAAAGTAACCTGGTTGCAAAGTTCTTTATTGCAGCATTCATTTGGAATATGGGTCCTTGAGCAATCTGGTGTAACTGGAATTGCTCTAAGCACAGGGAGGTGGATAAGATGGCCTTAAGAGGTGCCTTCTGACTTAAGTTATGCTATGATGAAGATGTAACCACCCTGAAAGGATGCCACCTGCAGGTTGTTGCAAGACTGGAAACAAAGTGCAAAACTGGCAAAGAGACAACAGAAGGGGCTTTTACCTCAAGATCTTGTCAATGTGTACGTGGAATCTCCTAGTACACGATACTGGGAGGTCCTCTCTACCCTTGCTGACAACACAAGAAGAAGCTTCCTTACCATTTAAGCTTCAATTGTTCACCCTCTAAAAAGGGTAAAGAGGAGGACCTTGTAAACTACTGACCAGTCAGCCTCACCTTTTTGCCTGGGAAGGTTGTGGAACAGATCCTCCTGAAGATATGTGAAGGCATATGGGTGTCAGAGAGGTGAGTAGAGACTGCCAACTAGGCTTTACCACGGCAAAATCATACCTTACTGATCTTAGTGGCCTTCTACAATGGAGTGACTGCATCAGTGGACAAGGAAAGAGCTACTGATGTCATCTATCTTGACTTCTGTAAGGCCTTTGACACAGTCTCCCTCCCAACATTCTTGCCTCTAATTTAGAGAGATTGGTTGATGGATGGACTACTTAGTGCAAAAGAAATTGTCAATATTCAAATGGAGGTTAGTAACAAGTGGTGTTCCTTGGGAATTTTTACTTGCATTTTTCACTATCTTTGTTAATGACATAGACAGTGGGATCGAGTGCATCCTTAGCAATTTGCAGATGGCATCAAGTTGAACGGTGCAGTTGGTTTGCTTGAGGGAAGGGATGCCATCTAAAGGCACATTAACCAGGCTCAAGGACTGGGCTTATGTGAACTTCATGAAGTTCAACAAGGCCAAGTGCAAGGTCTTGCACCCTTATGATGAGGGTGGTGAGATACTGGAACAAGTTGCGCAGAGAAGTTGTGAATGCCCCATCCCTGGAACTGTTCAAAGGTCAAGCTGGATGCGGCTTTGAGCAACCTGATCTAGTGAAAGATGTCAATGAAAGAGGGGTTGGATTAGATGATCTTTGAAGGTCCCTTCCAACCCAACCAATTTTAGGATTCTATGATTCTATAAATAAGAACAAACTCTGTTAGGTTGACTCCATTGCTGCCGAAGGATGAATACATTGAAATGACTTCCTTTTACCTGAAACACTTCTTCCTTGCTTTAAGAATTCACTTACTTTGGAGTTTACCACACTTGCCATCATCAACATTTAAGAAGCCTGGGATTAGCATTTGACAACTGCCCACACCTATTAAATATTTTTTTAAATGCAGTATTTCATTATATTGCTTATGTACTATATAAGCTTTTGGGGGCCTGCAGTAAGTATATAGTTTCACATTTGGAGTTTTACTGTCCTCTGAAAGAAATGCCTGATCTTCTTCCTTGTGATATGACTCTAGCAGAGACTCTTGAATCAATTAAGACTCGTACTCATTCCAGGTCCATTTAAAGCACTGTGATTTTGGCTTTGCATATAGACACTGAGTTGTGACCTTCACTAGGGAAACTTTTAGAAAATTCCTCATACTTGTTAACATCAATTTATCTCCAACACTGGCAGCAATATGGGGGTCCAAGAGATGGAGAAAGGGATGTCCCTTCCATATTGATGGACAATCAAAACCAGTTCTGAATATCTATGTAGTGTTTTATCAATATCACTGAAATCATATTTAACAATTTTAACTGAAGGTGGCACTGTTTTACAGTTTTAACATATTAATAACTTGCAGGATACGTTTTAGAGTTTGTTCCCATTTAAGTGGAATTTTAAGCCACTCTAAAGAAGAAAGAAAGGCTAAAGAGGGTAAATAATAATTCGTCCTTGTAAATAACAATGGATCTTTTCCAGGTAATTCAAACATTGGTACAAGCCTCAGTGAATGAATAATTTTTCTTATCTTGGCTTGAGGAAGAATACCACAAAATTGTCATTCTTAAAGTAAAGAATACAGAAGAGGTGAAGAAAATTTCAAAATTAACAAATTTGGTTTACCCTTGTCCCAACTGATCTAAGGATGTAAAAGTGAGGTAGCAGGTTCTACTGAAAAATCAGAAGTCATCATTCTGGCACAAAATGTGCAAAACACGATGATGTGAAAATGAGGTAAGAAAAGAGCTTATATATAGCTATCATGAGTGTCACAGTATACTATTTACTGTTTTTTTCTGAGAAAATTCTTCAGTATTCTACCAAGGAATTACCCAATCAATTTTGTATTGTTTCAGACATATGTATCTGGGCGGTAATTGGAGCACAACAGGCTCTGTGAAATTAATCCCATATAACACTGCCTCCAAATCAAATTTTACTTTAATTTCTCTTATAGCTGAAAAACTACCAAGAGTTTGAGATGGAAATTGTGTGCAATTTTATATTCACTGATTTATTTCTTTTACTGAAATAGGAAACTAATCTTCTGGATAATTTTGTGAATGACAGTTACTTTGTGAATTAATAAAGCAGTGCAGAAGGATAACTGCTGAAGATTAAAGATGAACTTGCTTTTATCCACCTGTGAATAAAGGTCTAGAGTATGATATTGTCCTCATTTGAGACATACATTTAATGACAACCAAAAGTCATCACAGCTGACAGAATATACTTCAACAATGTTATGGCTCAGCGAAGCTTGTTGAACACAGATGTCTTGAACCATTTGCTCAAGTGGCCTTAGAAAATCTGCCCAGAAAGAAAGCAACCAATTTCATGCTTAATAACAAAAGAATAAAGAACTGATTTCTGTTTCAATTCATCATTCTACATTAGACAATGCCGGAAATCAATGGACTAACACATCATTTCAGAAAAATGAGTTAGCTGGATCCATTTTTAAACCATACTTTTTAATTTTCTATCTTTGAAGAACAACGACCATCTTAGTTGTTATTATGCTAGCTACAAAGATCATTCTCTTGAAGCGTGATGGTAGAGAAAACAATTACCCTTAATTATGCTTTACTATAAGTAAACCAGGATTTGCCCTACACTTTTCTTCAATCTCATATATACTTAATCTGGGGGTATTGACACACATACTTTGTCTCCAACGATGCCCTGAAATTTTCCTGAGTCTGAACTCCCTAAATTGAAGGAAGGACAAAGAAGAGTCAGGATTAAGATTGTACTGAATGCATGACTTCTATGCACATCTTGCAAAAGGGTGAGGAAGGAACCACAGACCTTGTCACCAGTACAGATCACTGGCCAGTGATGTCCAATAAAGGGAGGTGATAATGGAAATTCACGGAGGAAAAACTACACATAGGGAAATCCTTTCTCAGACTTTCTAATCTCGCCTTTCTAATCTTCTCCAAAAGAAAAAGTAATTTGAGCAGAAGTTACAGGCAGGCAGAAATAGCTAAAAAACCCCCAAAATATGTTGAAAGGTCTATGTCAAATGCTTGAGAAAGCACACTGACTGGTAAACACTGGTATGTTTGCCTAGGATTAAAAGTGCTTAGACTAATTTGAAAATAATGTAACCAAACACTTTCGTATGTTACTAACATATTATTGAATGTTTACAAGAAATGGGGAAAGAAAATGGGATTTACAGGGCTATTTACTAAACTTATCTGTGAAAAATGAATAGCAAGACTTCCATAATATCAGCCATATAATTAAAAAATGTAATTCCACAAAGATGAACTATCTGGTTTAAATCTGTTCTAACAATCTTGTTGGTGAAAATGGTTGTCTGCATATTTATATATATTTTTAAGTATAAAGTTGAATTGTATTTTCTCTATAATTTTAACTGTCTTAGTGAACTAAATATTTTTCTGAGACAAAGCTGACAATTATTTTTTTAGATTATTAGGGTACTGATTTATCTAATCCTATGGCTAACCTATGCTTAACTTCTAGTTCTTTTTTAAAAAGTAATTCTTGACTAGTTCTACTTCCACATTCTTCTCTGTTTTAAAGGAGAAATGCAACCTCTAACTAAGCAGGAGTCAGTATGAGGTAGAAAGCTGGATCAGCTCTGTAAAACCTCTGGGTTTTTCTGTGTGCAGCTACTTAAATTGCCAATGGATTACCGATATAAAATAGTGTGAATCTTACACACACAAAAGATTTATGATATAATCTATTTTCATAAAAAATAGCACATAGCAACAATAATTTGGGAAACTTTTTTTAATGGTCCACAATATGAGGAAGACGAGACTGTATCAAAATCAACTATGAAAAATCAACAGATGGAGCCTTACTCAATGTTGACTCATGCAGCTCTGTTGGTATTGCAAGATACTTCAGACATTGAGGTCTGTACACATACAAAGTGATACCTTCCTTTTCAGCACTATATGTTTATTCAGTGATTAGGCAGAGTAAAAATAAAATAGATTTTAGTACTATTTCCAAATCACCAAAACTTGTAAGTGATAAGTAGAGAGAAAAAATAGATTTTAGAACTGTTTCCAGCTTCTCAATACTATTATCAGTCCTAAAGACCTCTTTTTTGACTTGAAACTTAAACAAAGCTGTGAATTAACTTCACTGGCAGGCTCCCCAGTGCTACTACTGTCTTCCAGCAATGCCTGTACTTGCTTCTGTCAACCCCTTTTCAAGGCAATAGATGAGTGCAGTTGTAATGAAAATCATCACTGAAAAATTTCTCACTGCAGAGGCAACTATGAAACAACATTGCAACACAGTAAGTTGTCAATAGCCCACGGTCGTAAGGAAGAGCTCATAACCAGTGCTTCATCCTTGCTACTGGTCTGCATTTTACTTTAAGTCTACTATCTGAATCTTAAAAAGAATATACTGTCCTTCCTGAAAACCGACATAGATGTTGCCACTGTGGCTGAGCAGTGAACATGCAGTACAGTATATCTTAGGGACTATTCTTGCTCTTTTCCTCTGGTTCATCTTGCTCTTGGTGCAGCTGAGTGAACGAACGGCTTTAGCTCTTTTTTACAGTAAGCCAAGATAATGCCCTGCTGCCACATGATCAGCTGCTGATACTGATAGGCAGCAATGGGGGAGGTAAATGGCAGTAGGGAGAAAATGAGGGAGAGCGAAGAGTGAAAGAGATGAGGGGGGTGCTGGGTGGGCATGAAGAGGGAGACAATGAGGGGCAATAAATGGTGGGGACGAGAATAGTGAGAAGAACGGGAAGAAGAAGGGTCCAGAAGAATGGTGGGAAGAACATTGGGAAAGGCTTGGGGACGAGAGTAGTGAGAAGAACGGGAAGAAGAAGGGTCCAGAAGAATGGTGGGAAGAACATTGGGAAAGGCTTGGGGACAAGACTGAGGGGAAAACTTTGGGGGGAAATCAGGCGAAAGACTCATGGGGAAGAATGGTGGGAAAGACTGGGGAAAGAAGAACATGGGGGAAGAAAAGGCAAGCTTGGGGAAGTGTGGAGAAAGAGTAGTGGGGTGAACATTGGGGAACATGGGTATGAAGAATGGTGGGGAGGAATGGTAGGGAGAACAGGTGGGAAAATAGTGGGGAGAATGGCAGAGAGAATGGTGGGGAGAATGGGGAAAGAAGAATGGGAAGAGGAATGGGGGGAAGAATGGCGGGAGGAATGTGGAAAGAAATGAGGGGATGAATGGTAAGGCAGGCAGCAAGGAAGAATAAGCAGTAGAAGAGGGGAAGAAGTGGGGAAGAAAAAGGAGTAGAAGAGGGGAAGAAGTAGGGAAGAAAAAGGGAAGGGGAGGGAAGGAAGGAGGAGGAATAAGGGAAGAATTGGGGAAAGAATGGAGGGGGAGAAATGGGGTGACAATGGGAGAAAGGGGAAAGACTGGGGAGAATAGGGGTAAAAGCAGGTAAGGAGGGAAGGAGAGAGGAAGAAGGGGGAAGGAGAGGCAACAAAAGGGGAAGAAGGGAGGAAGAAAGGGATGAGGAAAGGGGGAAGATGGAGCAAGAAGGTAAAAAGAAGAGAGAAGAAAAGGGGCAAGGGCAGGGCAGGGATGGAAGGGTATAATGGGGGAGGATGAGGGGAATATGGAGGGGAGGATGGCAGAGGATGGGGGAGAACAGGGGGAAGACTGGGGTAGAATGAGATAGGGCAAATTGAGGGGGGTGAATTAGGGTCCTCTCCCTTTCCACTTCTTCCCTGCCTCTGCTTGCAGCAGGTAATAGCATGTGCGCAATCACTACTGTGGGCAGTACCACGGCAAGCAGGTATGATAAGGAGAGCTTTCTTTCCCTTTATTGCCAAGAGCAGCGGCATACGGCTGTGATGACCTGGCCTTTAATGCCTCTGATAGAAGAAATAACTCTCAGAAAGTTTTGACTTAGTTACACACCTCAGAAATTTACAACTCTCTGAAAGGAAATATAGAAATAAAAGCTGCCAAAGTACAGCACAGTTCTTAAAGCCTTCTATCATCCTACAAATTCCAGGTCTCCCATTTCTGTTACAAAAGTATTTGATGAAATAACATTAACGAAAGTTCAATTAAAACATTAGAAAGCACAATAAACTTTTCATAGCTCAACAAAAATGCTCCTCTCACCAATTCATTTCTCCTCCATCAGGAAGAGAAAAACAAAAGGGATTAATCTGATTTACGGAGTGAAAAACAACACTGAATGCACTTTTTGTCAGGGGGGCAGGGGGAAAGTCTCCAGCTGGTTCTCATCTATATGCCATGATTCTTCATTTAGTTTACACTATTAAACTAAAAAACTCGGCTTTAATCTTAACTATTACAGTATGCCTTAGAGTAGATTCTATCATGTAGCATCCTTGATACAGTTTCAGACTCTGGCAAAACACCATCCCTCAAACTGGTCGTGGCCATATGGGTAGTAAATGTATCCAACATTTTTTCATTGGCGCCTACATTATTACGTCTTGTCACCAATGGTTTCTCGGGTTTTCAAGTAAATTGTTGCATATACTGTGGTTTGGAGCTGCTGAGATGAAGCCCTACATTTATCTGTATGCAGCCAAATCCTTTTTTGGAACTTTTTTTCCTTCTAATGAACTAACATCTGTTGAAAAAAAAAAAAAAAAAAAAAGTCATGTTTCCAGAAAGCTGTACAAAAATGAGAGAAAACACAACAACAGAACACTGCCAAGAAGCTATTGTTGCCAAGTTGTACATGATAAAAAGCAGTCTAGAAAATGATGGGTGGACAGAAGTGGGCATCATACCTGATCTGTCTTCATTTTGTGAATCACACCTTCTACATAATTCTGGGATGGTCTTGAGGGAAGTTACAGAATACTGTAGAAAAGGAAAAAAGGTATATGAAATAATTGATTAAAAAAATTAAAAAGTAAGGCTTTCAAGAGGTCACGATGTCACGGGCACAGCCCAAATCTACCAACTGAAGGGTACTTCCAGTAGTCTGATGGTCTTCTCAGGTTGCATGAGAAAAGTAGATGGCATCTGTTTCTGTGTCCCACTTTGAGGGATATCAAACAGACTATCAAAGCTACAACAAAGCACCTCCACATGTCAGATTTCTTCTCCTGCATATCACTATTATTCAAGCCACAAATACATTTTATATATCCATCCTTTCCATGGAATGCAAGATACATCAGAGGTGAGAACAGATCTAGGCATCACAGTAAACGTCAAGGGTCTCACTTTGCCCACCTAGGCATCTGTTATGGTGATTATACTGCAAGATACTTCATGCTTAAAAATTAGAATTCAAGCTTTCACAAACCAATATATAAGAGTAATGCAGAATATTTGCACTATAGAGATGTGATTTCATAGAGGGTTGCATGTACTCACACGTATCAGACAATGGGCTCATTTTGCTAACCTAGGCTTTATTAAAGCAAACTTGTACTATTAGAATCATAGAATCATAGAATCATACGGGGTTGGAAGGGACCGCTGGAGATCATCTAGTCCAACCCCCCAGCCAGAGCGGGTCTACCTATAGCAGGTTGCACAGGAACTTGTCATACTCAAATTTGTGCCCATTTCCTCTTGTCCTGTCACTGGGCACCACTGAAAAAAGACCAGCCCCGTCGTCCTGACACCCTCCCTTTAAGTATTTGTAAGCATTGATTAGATCCCCCTTAAGTCTTCTCTTCTCAAGACTAAAAAGACCCAAGTCCCTCAGCCTCTCCTTGTAGGAGAGATACTCCAGGCCCTTAATCATCTTTGTGGCCCTTTACTGTACCCTCTCCAGCAGTTCCCTGTCTTTCTTGAACTGAGTATTCCAGATGGGGTCTCACCAGGGCAGAGTAGAGGGGCAGGATGACTTCCCTCGACCTGCTGGCCACGCTCTTGCACCCCAAGATGCCATTTGCCTTCTTGGCCACAAGGGCACATTGCTGACTCATGGTCATCCTGTTGTCCACCAGGACTCCCAGGTCATGTATTACTTTGTTGTGACTTTGATGTGATGTTAATCAGTATGTTATTCTCTGAATTCAGCATTAAAAAGGAAAAAAACAGGGATGACACATGCATCTTAATAAACAGAAATCTTTTTCTTATAAACTTGTGGAATACCCTTAGTAAGATACATGATCCAGTGTCATAAAACTATGTATTCTGACATACAGCAATTAAGTTACTTAATAGCAAGCTTTCCTTAACCAAATGCTTAAATGTTACAGGAATCTTCACTTAAACAAATGAAAATCATTATGTCTGTGAAAGATCAATGCCTTTGCTTGTAAAAAAAATATTAAAAACAGTATATTGGAAACTAAACCAGAAAAAAGCATTTAGGATTAACATAACTGAAAATTTTTAAAGAATATGTAAACACCACATGTTTTCAAAGAAACATATTTTTAGCTGGTGTGCTATTGACCAATGAAACAAAACAACTACGTAGAAAACCACATGAGCTTTGCATTCAAAAAAAGAAATGGTCATACATTGTCCTGTTTTTTGCTGATAGCTCATCATTCAAAGTTTGTTGTTCTTCTAGTGCACAGCTGTCAATCTACTTCAAACTAATCTAAAGTCGACCTCATGTGACCAATTGCAGAAGTAATTTACTTCTCTGGTGGAAGTTTAAGACTGTTGCTCAATTGATTGTAGTTGCTTTATTAAGCCTCAAAAACTTCCCATGCCTTACTTTTTCCCTTGCTGACCTGATTCAGGGATGTACTGAGAAGCCTCAACTACAACAATAATCTCTCATAAGTATTTCCAGGATCAACACTGAACTTATTAATTAAAATGTGTACCAGCGCTCCACAGAACTACCCAGTGACTCCAATCCCCACTAAACAAGCCTGTGTCTATAAGGCTGTGACTGTTCCAGGATGCGACAGCCCAAAGCAATAAAGAGCAGAAGAACAGAGACAGGGAGAAAGACGCTACTAAATACAAATTAATACAAGTTAAACACACACATGCACAAGCACCATGTGCTGTGCTTCACCCTAGTTATTGTTTAATAAAGATCAAGCTGTTAAGCTATACATCTTGCTATTTCAGCACAAAGACTCAGGAGGCAATGCTGAACTGGTCTAGTAAGATTCTCAGGAGAATCCCAGGAACACGTCTCCAAGGAATATGGTAGCTTCATAAGACCAGCTGGTGCAGTTTAAACTATTACACAGTTTGCAATTCAATTAGAATGAGGCCCTTTGTATTCCATTGTTATGTGTTTTGTCAGGAAACCTCAAAAACAGAAAGCCATTTTTCTTTTTGTCTTTTTTCCTGTTCTTTCCTGGAAGAACAGATTTTCTTTCTGTTTCCACATTGCACTAAAATGTATTCGGTTACCACCTCCCGCCACCAAAAATCTATTAAATGTTATAAATTTGATTATGCATTTAAATCATATTGGTTTGATTTCATGAATGGCTTTCCTCCCACTCACCTCTGTCCTCAAAAAGACTTCTGCACATTTACATTTCTGCCATCTGTATTTTGTGGTCAAGATGTGGAGAACTGGCTTTTGCTCCAGGAAGCAACTCAAATTACTCTTTAAAGTGGAACTTTCCCAGCCATAAACACAATCCATTGCAAGGTCTTCCCTCTAGACCTACTTATCTCATACTCTAGCTCCATCTCTGAATGTTTGTTAGCTTTTCTTCAACCAAAAATTTCAAGGTGACAAGTGGTATCACAAAGGGACAGCAAAAGATGTTGAGATTGCAATCCCTCCCTGGAACAGAATTTTAGACTTAATGCTTATTCAATGGCATTTAAAATTAATTCTTTTCCACTCCTCATTCAATAATTTTAAATTGTTCTACGTAAGAAATTAAACACCATTTCTCCCACTTCCCTATTAGAGTAACCAAAGTCAACCAGAGTTGAGGGCCATGCCCAAAGACATAAGTGACAATGCTAAGCAGAGCTAAGCACATCAGCTCACTTTGTTAGTCAATGCTCACTGTGATCTTTGGTAATTAATCAAAGGATATTGTGGTTGACAGTGAAATTCAGTAACAAAACTAAGGGCTTCTTCCCAGATAATGCATGTAATGGCATTTTTGATTGCTGTTTTAGGTTTGGGTTCTTTTTCTGCATTTAAGGCATGCCTATGTCCAACCTGAAATAGTGAATTTCAGTAAACCCCTTAAGAACTTTTTAAGATGTAAGAACAGCATCAACAGCAAGCAAAAGAAAAGAAGCAGTAACAAGTATTCCATGCAAATGCAAGATATTCCCTGTTTTCTTCAACAGACACTATTAATTCAGGGGAAAACAGAACCTCCCTTATTTGTTCACTATGTAAAATCACACTACAGAATTTGAATTAATGCAAATGTTAACCTTTTAATTTCACATGATTCTCAAATTTTAATGCAATAAATTTTAAACCCAACACGTGAGAAAAAAACTTTAGTCTCTAGTAAGGCTGTTCTATGCTGTGCTACTTGCAGACCCACATGTGTCTGAGAAGTATCAGAATGAAGAAATACTGGATCATGAGTAGTAGCACAGAAATGTATACACAAAACAGTAAAAAAAATGTAAATTGAAAAGCAAAAGTTGTTTTTTAACATTCTGTTGTGGAGAATACCTTTAATGTCTCCTGAAATGGAGTCAAAGGGTGAAGTTGGACACAAAATGTGACTCTGAGACCACGCCATCAGAATCATAACACCCTCAAAACACTAAGGATCGTGTCCTGCTCCTGCTGCAGTCAGTATCAAAACTCAACAAATTCACCAGTGGCTGTGCCCTGCTCTTAAATGCACAGCTGCTTGTTTTCATTTAGACAGAGAAAACAGACACCCTCCTTCATTATAGCTAATTTATTTCCAGGCGTTATTACTGTAAGCCATTTAACAGTCTAATTTCAGTTTATTTGCTATAGTGGAATATTCAAATCCCATTAAATTAATAACTTTATATTACATTTGCTTAATCATTTACAACTGTGCAACACCACCATTTTTCTTAGACATTTATTTGAGAGTAGCAAGCTACACTGAGAACAAGTAAAGCAACAATATTTTGCCTAAGGCTGTAGGAAGATTTTTTTCAATAGTAATGTCAACTTAAGCAGTTGTGGAGCGGAGGAAAGAGATTAGGCTGACACAGTGCATGTGACAAATAACATCTCCCCCAAATAAACTTTTTACTTAATGGCTGTGATCAGCATCTTTGGAGTACTGGTTAGATTATTTGTGCTATGTATTGTTTATAGCATTTACATAGACACTTCATGTTATTCTTCCCTTTAACTTTAAAGAAGACCTATATAGACCCTGACACTGGTAAAGGTACAAAATATCTGTCTGAATCTAACACTTTCTGTGAACATTTTAGTGGCCTTCTGCATTTTGTTTCATACTGAAAAGGCAGAGGGGAAAAGAAAAAGAAAAGAGAATTATCAATGAGTTCATCAGCTGGATGGGAAATAAATCAACCTGCTGCAATTAGTGACTGTGTCTGCACGGCTATGTAGGACCCTCCATGATGAGCCCTGAAGTCCTGGTCGCCCAGTAGGCAAAGTCTGGCTTTGTGTCGCCTGTACGCCTGTGTGAGCCTGAGGGGTGACCCAGCTCTTTCCATGGCCAAGGAAGGGGGAGAGCAGGCTCAGGAGGTGCCCCATGCCAAGTAAATGGGAGGCCAGGAGATTGGCCACACTTATACACAGTTTACATCTGCCCTACCAGGCAAGTTGGTAGGTTTTTCAAGCTGTTTCAAAATACCTGACAATTCAACAGCTGCTTAATTACGATTTAATTCACTTACTGCATTCACATTTCACAAATTTTCAAATTAGGCCCAGTCCTCCACTGGCACCAGTGAGCCAGGCTTTTATTCATGCAGAGCTATTTGAATGATCAGCGCAATAATCTATACACTCAACCCCAAATAGTTTACAAATACCTAGTACCAGGAGCTCTAGTTATGACTAGGTAATTTGGTATTATTTCTGTAAACCAAGAAATAAAATCATTTCAATTTGCACAATTTGCCAGTGCAATACAAATCCTGCATTTTAATTAAAGGATTAGAAAACCTTCAGGTAACAATAGCAATAGCATACAACTTACAAGCAGGAATAAATTTATAGACAAAAATGAAGAGTACTAATGGGAAAAAGGGGAAAGTTTAAAACGTACTTTAATAGTGTATCATTTAATGCAACTTAAAGGTCATAATTTTTTTTCTTCTTTTCTGTGAGTAGTTATTCATGAAGAAATAAATGAAATATACAGCTTGGTTGCATAATGTCATGCAGACAGAATATTATTTTTTTTTAATGTAAACAAGAAATCTGTTCTGCTGCCTAAGCTACACTCAAATATTCTATGCCAGATGGATCTGGAATAGCATTGTCTTAGTTTGCAAAATAAGCATCGTACTATCATTCCAGGGCCTCAGGGAATTGGTAGATGTAGTTGCTAAGCCACTCTCAATCATATTTGAAAAGTCATGGCAGTCAGGTCAAGTCTCCAGTGACTGAAGAAAAGTGAGTATCATATCCATTTTTAACAAGGGTAAAAAGGAGGACCCTGGGAAGTACCAACCACTCAGTCTCATCTCAATGCCCAGTAAGATGACTGAACAGATCCTCCTGGAAGCTACGTTGAAACATACAGATGACAGAGAGATAATTAGAGGCAGCCAACATGTCTTCAGAAAGGGCAAATTGTGCCTGAATAATCCAGTGGCCTTCTGTGATGGAGTGACAAGAGCTACAGATGTCATCTACCTCAACTTCTGTAAGGCCTTTGGCACAGTCCTACACAACATCCTTGCCCCTAACTGGGAGAGAGATGGGTTTAGGGATGCATGGTTAAATGGAAAAGGCAGCGGCCATGTCCAGCGAATTGCAGTCAATGGTTCAATCTCCAAGTTGAAACCAGTAGTGAGTGGTGTCCCTCAAGAATGCATACTGGAACCAATACTATTTAATATCTTCATCAATGACATCGACAGTGGGATTGAATGCATCCTCAGAAAGTTTTCACATGACACCAAGCTGAGTGGTGGAGTTGATTCACTTGAGGGCAGGGATGCCATCTGGAGGGACCTTGGGAGACTTGAAGAGTGGGCCCATGAAAACCTCATGAAGTTCAACAAGGCCAAGGTCTTGCACTTGGGTCAGGCAACAACAAATATCAGTACAGACTGGGAGATTTAGAGCATCCCTTCAGAGGAGCACTTGGGGATACTGGTGGATGAAAAACTGGACATAAGCTGGCAATTTGCACTTGCAGAGCAGAAAGCCAATTGTATCCCGGTCTGCACAAAAAGAAGCGTGGTCAGCAAGGTGAGGGCGGTGATTCTCCCCCTCAACTCTGCTCTTGGGAGACCCCACCTGGAGTACTGCATCCAGCTGTGGGGGCCCCAGTACATGAAAGACATGGACCTGTTGAGTGGGTCCAGAGGAGGGTCACAAAAACAGTTAGAGGGCGGGTACAGCTCTCCTATGAAGAAAGCTGAGAGAGTTGGGGTTGTTCATCCTGGAGAAGAGAAAGCTGCAGG
>KZ505711.1:1346769-1380125 GCA_002844005.1 Limosa lapponica baueri
GTGTTTGTTTCTCACTATCCTACTCTATTTTTAATTGGCAATAAATTAAATTAATTTTCCCTGAGCTGAGTGTGGTTTGCCTGTGATGGTAACTAATGAGCAACCTCCCTGTCTTGATCTCAACCCATGAACTTTTTAATCTTATTTTCTCCTCTTGTCCTGTTCAGGACCAGGAATAAGAGAGCAGCTGCTGGCCATCTGACAGCCAGCCAAGGTCAACCCATCACAGTGTGCCTCAACAAAGGTAAAGACTAGCTCTCATTTTATCACTGTAACTATTGATACCAGCTCAAACCAAATTATTACGTTAGTTTCAGAGGCAAGATAAATGTCAACTGTATATATACTGTCCTACACAAATTACGGGACTGTAGAATCTACCCAGTATCATTCCATAAGGCAATACATGTATGAAGTAAGAATGAGATTAAAGCAGAAACGTTTAAAGGTTAAAGACCTTATATAGAGACTATCACATACAAATAAATAGTCTAAAAACAAAGCAAAGCTTCACTGAATTTCAGTTCTGCACTGGAATTAAATGGATTTTAAATAAACCGCACCCAGTATGTTTAAAAAACAATGGAACAGACAAATAAAGCTACTCTAAACATGCCACATAATTAGCCAGAATCAAGAAGTGAACTAAAGATTCTATTTTGCAATTAAAACTGATTTATTCAGGTAAAAATAAACACAACTCCATAGCTTTAATAAAAGAACAGCTATTCTTGGTTACCACATATCTCAAGATTTTAGAACAAAAAGATCTTAACCTTTCAAACTTATTTTTCAGTTCTGAATTGCAAGAAGCCATTGAGGCCAAAATATGCTGCATCCATCCATGGCTGATGAAAGGACTGCATTTCACCTTGGAATGTACAAAACTCATCATGCCACTGCACAGTCTTGCAACATTACTTCCCCAAAATGTTATCTTCTGTCATTCAAAACATAAAGACTAGGAAACACACAAAGGCTGAAAAGAAAGTTGGTAACCAAAACAAACACATTTTCTCTATGGAAAACTTATCTTTCTGAAGATAGGGTTCAGTTATATGTAAAGAAAGGGTAAAAGACTCAGGCATCTTTTTCACTGTAAGATTTTAATTTTTTTCTTGATGAGGTAAAACACTATGACCAAGTAACATTTCCCATGGCTGTACTTGGGAGTCTTATTCAAGAGATGCACTTTTTTGACACAATTTAACATAGTAGAACTACACTATGTATAATGCAAACCATATGGTAAGGATAGTACTCAGAGTATTTTGAGATCTTTGCAATGGCTGAGTCCAGCATATCACCAGACATATAAACAATCTGAACAGCATTCACAAGCAGATCATAAGCACAACTGGTCAAATTCAAGGTACGAATAATTGCAACCAAAATTGCAACTGCCAGCAATGGATGACATGAGATGAATAATGTATTTCTAGTATCAACACCAAAGCAGTACAGATGACTGTCTCCAGCCTGCCAGAAGAAATGTCTGACATTCAACTGATCAATTTTCCTAACTGTATTTTGGAAGCTAGTCATTAAATATTCCACAAAATTTTAACCCAAAATAGGACATTTCTTGTCTGGCAATTTGGAGAGAGAGACACACACACACACATACATTTTATACAGGTAAAACAAATCCTGTCTACTCTACGAATTCGTAGTTAAAAGAAGAAAACCACATAAAAATCACCCATGTGTACTAAACTAAAATTGTTTTTTTATAGTTTCATGAAACAGTTCCACCAGGAGGAATCATCCAGCTAAAAAATTCCACACAGAAATGCCATAATAGTAATATTGATAAAATAACGTATTGCCCATGCTGCACTGCAACAGATACTGAACAGTGATTAGGTTGTAAAATAAAGAAAAAAAAAATCACTCTTCTCCTTTTCAAACAACAGCAACAATCCTTACTGTTTTTCCAAAACAAAGATTTCCTTTGCTGTTGTCCTTCTCAGTTAAAACTAGTTGTCTGAACTCAAATCCTGTTACTGAGAAACATTCAATACAATTAGGTGAATGAGGAAAAAAAGGCGCAAAAAAAGCAATTCCCAGTAAAATAATAATGAAAAAAACAATGAAGTATTAGATACAGGGATCGAATCTAACAATTTCTGCAAACACTAAAACTCCACTATAGACTGATGACATGCATTACCTACAGATGAAATGCTTACATAGTTCACAGCTATTTTTTTAAGGTAGATCAAGCCTTGGAGTTGTCTCACCACAGTCTCAAAAGCAGTCACAACAACAACAATCCCTAGGGGCTGGTGTGCCTTTTGAGGATGAAGACGACTCAATGTGGGAATGACGGGAATGCTTGAAAAGCCAGTCCTGCTGCTGACTTTGTATTATGAAGCCAACGGCCATTGTCTTATCCATACTAATGCAGGCCAGGCAAGAAGAACGTGAGCATTTACGGTCTGTCAATTAACTGAGTGTATGAAGGGACTGGTATGGCAGGCAGAAAGCAAGCAAGCATCAGGTTCAGTTTCTCATTCTCTTTGCTCAATGCAAAACTGTGGATAAAAAAGCATAACTGATTTGTAGTAACCCCTTTGCAACAAGGTTATAGTGAATTTGGTAGCTTTGAAAGGAATCTGATCCAGTACCTCAGCCAAAACCAGTCTCAGTGCTGCATGTGAAAGACTAAATCCAAGGGGGAGCACAGGGGAAATGTCCTTTATTGAGCCAAAACAAAACAACTAATTGAGAATGCATCATTTTAATTATATATGGATACATAAATAACAAGAACAAATAACAATAAAAAGATCTGCTGTCAATTAAACGTCTACTTCAGTTGTAACTCTAAGAAATCCTGCTAGATGACATATGGGATTTTGTTTTCCACATCTCAGAACTACTATAGCAAAATATTTGGGGATTTACTTAAACTTTCAATCAAATATAAAGTAAATCAGATGTAAATACCTCTATAGTGGTTTGCAAAAGGCTGTTTCCTTAAGCACAGTTAATATTAAAGATTTAGGCTTTAAATGTTAGAATGCTGTGACGGTTGCTTTTTAATTAGGGGATAAAGTTACATTTTACAATTATAGGTCTAAGATAACAAAATAAACATATTGCCCTTTCCTAAGCATCAGAGGCTATAGTAGCTCAAGATGAACAAGATTCATGGGCAGAAAGGAAAGACTTTATATCTTTAATTTAAGTACACATCATGCGTTTCAAGTAATGCTTGAAATCTGGTAAGCATCTAAATTTTATTCCCTAACATTAAGAAAGACCATGAGCATAAACCCAAGTTTCTTCACTTTCAAACAAACAGAACAGTGCAATGTTACATTATGTTAAATTTATTTATCATACAGTGAAAAGCCCAGCACCTGATTAAAATCCACAGTTAGGAAGGTACATCATCTGTCAGGAAATACCTAGAATTCAGTTTCTCCATCCTCATATTCCACTGTACACACAGTGAAGTTCTACCAAAAATTAATTTGGCCTTGTAACTCTATTTACTACAGAGTATAAGGAAAGCAGTATAGTACGTTCAAGAGCTTCATATGAGAGCTGGACTACAGAATAAAGGAAAGAAACCTTAGCCACTGGGTCCCAGCAAAGCTAATCTAGGGTAACACTATCGCCTCTCCAGCTATCACACCTCTTACTGCTTCTTTTGCTCCCTGGTGCCTAGCTGTGTGTTGTCTCAAATTAAAGACTACATGCTTTTTGAGACAGGTATTGTGTAGTCGCCCTACATTTGTCTGGCTTTTCGCATAGCCTGTGTTCTTGTCTATTAACAGAGTTCCTAGGTACAAGAGTAATCCAATTAAATAATAAACGTGATGCGAATACATGGCAATGGACTGTGAAAGAGGTCATATTTGAAGCTTTGCAGGAGATCCCCAGGACAACTGAAAATCTTTATTACCAAATCTATTATTACCAAATACAGATGGCACCTCTACAGGTGATAAATGAAGAACACAAGGAGAAAGCATCAAAGACATTGAAAGCTTGCAGTTTCATCTGAAGAAGAGAAGAGAGGAGAGGAGAGGAGAGGAGAGGAGAGGAGAGGAGAGACAATTTCAGTTGGAGGGGACCTACAATAATTGTCTAATCGTGAGCAGTACTTTAAATTCGATATTATACATGCATGCACCCTTAGAAGACCCCAGCTTCTCATTCATGTTTAAGCTCTTTTGATTATCTCTAAGGGGGAAATTACTTGGATATAATCAATAAATATATAAGCACATGACTGAGAGAATGTAAAGAGTGACACCGCAGTTCAAATGGAGGTACATTTGCTTTCAAGTATACCACTTCAGCTTCATGCATTCAAATAAAATGGCAACCTGTCATATGGTTGAACTAAGTCGACACTTTTCAGTCATATAAGGGTTTGTGATACTATAATGCAGTCTGAAGTGCATTGTACAACCAATTTTTGTTACCTTCTAGGGCTCCCAAAGTGTTTGTTTCTAATTACGTGAAATTTTTTCTATTACTTGTCATGCTCAGTGTCACCTATCTTGTACTAGTTTATTTACTTTCTCTCTTTCTATGTAAGCCAAGAAAAATATATCATGCAAAGGAAATTATCTGTCCAGCAAATTTAAAATACAGAAATATAAAGGGAAGGCTCAATAGGAGCAGGGGAGATTTTGGGGAGTAAAGATGAATTTCAAATAACAACTTATTGTAAAAGAAAAAAAAGAAAAGTTAACAGTGAGTTTGAAAAATGATGTGATTTATTTCAGTGAAGGAATGAATTCTGAGACCAGGATTACCTTATCCCTTATCGTATTTATTCAGAAGTTTTCCTGAGTTTAAAAGTTCACAGCAGCAATTCATAATAGTATGATACTTCTAAAGCAAGTCAAAATAAAAGCGCTGCTTTTAACCACACACAAGTACCATCCGTGCACAAACTACATTGATAAGTCAGGAAGAAGGAATGCAGAAATCACAACAATTTTCCAAGACCAAAAAATGCTATTTTTAAAATTTAACTTCAGAAAAACTCTGCATTCAAGACATGCAGAAACAATCCACCCACAGCCATGAAGAGGCACAAATACTGAGCCCAGTTCTGGTCCTAATGAAGTCAACGCACATTCAGCACTGTTTTTAGATAGGAACAAATATATTTGTTTCTGGTCAAACATAATCAAACTTCTAGTCATGTACCTAGACCTTAAGATCACATATTCATCTGTATTGCTTGAACAGAAAGCAATCATATGGAGTCTTAGGGGACATGAGCTGGCAACATGCGCTCACAGCCCAGAAAGCCAAGCATATCCTGGATTGCATCAAAAGAAGCATGGCCAGCAGGTTGAGGGAGGCGATTCTGCTCCTCTACTCCACTCTGGTGAGACCTCACCTGGAGCACTGTGTCCAGCTCTGAAGTCCTCAGCACAGGAAAGACATGGACGTGTTGGAGTGGGCCCAGAGGAGGGCCACAAAAATGATCAGAGGGCTGGAGCACCTCTCCTAAGAAGAAAGGCTGAGAGAGCCGGGGTTGTTCAGCCTGGAGAAGAGAAGGCTCTGGGGAAACCTTATTGTGGCCTTTCAATACTTAAAAGGGGCTTATAAGAAATATGGGGACAGACTTTTTAGTAGGACCTGTTGTGATAGGACAAGGGGCAAGGGTTTTAAACTAAAGGAGGGTAGATTTAGACTAGACATAAGGAAGAAGTTTTTACAATGAGGGTGGTGAAACACTGGCAAAAGTTGTCCGGAGAGGTGGTAGATGTGCCATCCCTGGAAACAATCAAGGTCAGGTTCGATGGGGCTCTGAGCAACCTGATTGAGTTGAAGATGTCCCTGCTTATTGCAGGGGGTTGGACTAGATGACCTTTAAGGGTCCCTTCCAACCCAAACTATTCTATGATTCTATGATTTCAAAGAAGTCATCTGGAGGCAGGCAATACTGTATGGTGTACTCTTATCTTCTGCCCCCACGAATTGCATGGAAAATTCATCACAACTGGAGGCATTTTAACATCAGTTATTTTTAACAATTACAATGACTGACACTATATAGTCTGTAAGCAGCATTGGTGAGGCCACACCTGAAATATTGCGTTCAGTTTTGGGCCCCTCACTACCAGAAGGATACTGAAGTGCTGGATTGTGTCCAAAAAATCAATGAAGCTGGTGCTGGTCTAGAGCAGAAGTCCTACAAGGAGCAGCTGAGGGAACTGGGGTTGTTTAGCCTGGAGAAAAGGAGGCTGAGGGGAGAACTTATCACCTGAAAGGAGGTTGTAGTGAGGTGGGGGTTGGTCTCTTCTCTCAAGTAACAAGTGATAGGACAAGAGGAAACAGCCTTAATTTGGGCCAGGGGAGGTTTAGATCGGCTATTAGGAAAAACTTCTTAACCAAAACGGTTCTTGAGCATTAAGAACAGGCTGCCCAGGGAACTGGTTGTGTCACCATCTCTGGAGGCATTTAAAAGACATGTAGATGCAGTCCTTAGGGACACGGTTTAGTGGTTGACTTGGCAGTGCTGGGTTAACAATTGGACTCAATGGTCTTAAGGGTCTTTTCCAACCTAAACGATTCTATGATTCTATTACATATGTCAGGGTGCAGAGAATGAAGGTAAAGTATGTTTATTAAGACACAGTTCCTCATCTTTGTTGGGTTTTGGTTCTTTTTAGTACACTGAATAGTACTCCACAAAACTTAGAATCATAGAATCACTTACATAGTATAGCTTCTCTTACTGCAAAAGGGAAGTGTTAGCCCAAGGATGACATCTGAGCCCCAGTAAGGTACAAGCAAGCTTTGCCATTAATACCTGTGTGACTAAATGTCACCCACTTTGAGGCAAGGAGTATCTATTTGGCTGTTAAGAAGTACTTCTTTCTGGCTTTTCTAAATGCTACTCCATTTAGTGCTCCCATGAATAACCATTACATTTAATAATAAAAGAGAGTGATTCTACTTCTTAATTCCCAAAGGAAAACAGCAACCTAACAAAAAGAAATCAAAATTCAGGCTACTGAGTGATCTGATTAACTGTTTTTACTGAAACACAAGTTGAAAGACATCTGCTTACTGCAAAACACTCCAGATTTCTCATAATAAAACCATCCTTTCCACCCCACAGTCTTATATTTCCTTCAAGATTCAAGCATAAAGAAAACCGGACTCCAAGCATTTAGCCAGAATATATGCACTTGAGCATTCTGGAATTAGGCCTAGAAAAATAAACTTGTTTGTTTGAATCAGCCTTGAAGGAGAAACCTTTGGAGTTGGAATTAATAGCTGCTGTTTTAAAAGTGAAACAGCATACATGATTCAAGCACTGTACAAAAGCTAATGCACTGTCTGCTTAACTTTAATGACAGGATCAAAACAAATAAGAGTTCAATTGATCTGTTGGAAAAGAGGTATTTCATTGGCTGTATTTGATTAATTTATGGTTTTATTCCCTTTGAAATACTACAAGGCTATTTGCTCTTTACATGAAATACCCTACAGTCATGCAAAATTAATATGGTTACTTTGTTGTATTCTAGGCTACATGGCAACTGTTCCAGTTATTTCACACCAGCTAACTCTTTCTAGGGGCTTTAAGACTCACCAACATGCTGATCAAAACCAGATCAAATAACCCCTCTGTAAATGACACATGTACACATATGCATAAATGGAGGGAAAGAACAGACAGAAACCTCACTAGAACAAAGAGCAAGAATACATGCTGCCCCATCACCATAACCTACTTCTGTAATGCCACTGTTTGTAGCGATCTAGTGACAACAGAGGCCAGAGTAGCAGAGAACTGTACTGTGTGCATTTGGAGTGGAACAGGCAGTTGCTGCCTTGGATGCAATCTGCAGCCAAAGTGTAAGAAAAGCAGGTGGTGGGATTTACTCCAACTTCTAACATCTTAGCTTCTGCATTAGAAGTGAAACCTGGTCTGGCTCTGCCACTCATCCACTTGCCAACTTGTGCTAGTAAGAAAAGCAGTGCTTTAACCGAGGTAACACACACAGAGGTACAGTTTCTAGTGACCAAGTGCACTGCCGCAGCATCCTTTCCTCTCCACTGTCTTCTTATACTTCTTGCACACGGGGACCACAAAGTAACTCTAACCATTAATTTCTGTAAGCTCATTCCTTATTTAGTCATTTTCCATATAAAAAGAGATTTTACCTCTAGGGAAGATAAAATGAAACAATGCACTGTTCATTCTTCTCAGCAATTTTTTGTTAAAGGGCATTAAACTAGTCAAGCGTGGAAAATATCCTGTAGCTCTACTTATTTCCACTGCTACTTTCATCCCGCTTACTTGTGGTACTGTGATGTACTACTTCCTGGCAGCCGCTGACCCTATTTGGGCACGATGGCTACTCCCTTCACTTGTTTAAAAAGGGTCTTTAAATGGTAACGAGCTTCTGCTTCTTCCTTTAAACTGTTCTATGAATATGTATTTAACCTCAAGTTATCTCCAGTTCTGGCTCATAGTTCTTCAATCTCTGTTACAGGAGAAATTCTAATGTCCATTTAAAATTATCTACTTGTAAATTTAAAAACCAATGATCTAGAGGTAAATGAAATAGTCACCAAAAAAAAATCAAGCTACTTAGAGTGTGATGTTCTTATTATTCAGGTATGAACGGGCCTGTTTTTCCACTCATGGAAAAGATCAGCATCTTCCACATGAAACACACTTCATTTTCTCATATGAAATCTTCCAATGGTTTCCAAAAAATGGCCACTTGACGCAAACAGTGCACTTACAAGAAATTTTAACAGTGAAAACTGAATTTAAAAAATATTTCTCCATCAACAAAAGTCAATTTTCAGAAAACGAAAATTTATTTTCTCAAAGGAAAAATTGAAAAAATGAATGAAGACATTTTTAACAGCTTTATATATCCACAGAAATAACTCATAGATAGATCAACATTATCCCCCAAAATAGTACAGAGTTGTTGAGGCTAAAGCACAGAATGTCTTAGCCTGGAAGGGTCTGTCTGAGATCATTTAGTCCAATCCCTCTGTTCATGCAGGGTCAGCTACAGCAGGTTAAGCCCAGGACTGTGCCCAGTTGGATTCTGAGTGTCTCTGCAGATGGAGACTCCACAACGTCCCTGGTCAACCTGTGTTTGACCAGCCTCACAATAAAAAAGTGTTTTCATGTGTCTCACTTTGTGCCCATTGCCTCTTGTCCTGTCAGTGAGCATCATGGAGATCTTTGCTCCCTCTTCTTCATTGCTTCCCATTAGGTATTTATACACAAGTAAGATTCTCCTGACCCTTCTCTTCTCCAGGCTCAACAGTCCCAGCTCTCTCAGCCTTTGTTCATATGAAAGAGGCTCATATCCCTTAATCATCTTTGTGTATCTGCTCTGGACTTGCTCCAGTAAGTCTTGTACTGCGGAGCCCAGAACTGGACGCAGTCCTTGCCTGTATGGCCCCATCAGGGCTGAAGGAATCCTCACCTTGAGGAAGGATCCCCACCTTGACTTGCTGGCAACACTCTACCTAAAGCAGCCCAGAAGGCTGTTGGCTGTCTTTGACACAGGGCCATATTTCTGGCTCATGGTCAGCTTCGTGTCCAGAAGGATCCCCAGGTCCTTCTCTGCAGAGCTTGTTTCCAACTGGTTGGCCCCCAGCATGTACTGGTGCATGGGGTTATTCATACCCAGGTGCAAGGCTTTGCATTTCCCTTTGTTGAACTTTGTGTGATTCCTCTCTGCCCAGTCCATCAGCCTGTTCAGGTCCCTTGAATGGCAGCAGAACTCCTCCCAGCTTTGTATCATCTCCAAACTTGATGAGACTGCATTCTGTCCCATTATTCAGGTCTGTTTAACCGCTAATATGAAGATTGTAAGCAGTGCTGGCACCAGTACTGACTGGTGGGTAGACCAGCAGTTACTTGCCACCAACTAGACTTTGTGTTGCTGCTCACAACCCTCTGCACCCATCCACTCAGACAGTTTTGAATCCATCTTCCTGTCTGCTTATTTCACCCAACCCTCGTCATCTTGTCTACAAGGACATTACTGGAGACAGTGCCAAGGTCTTAGTAAACAACACCCACCGCTCTCCTGTCATCCACTAGGCTAGTCACCTAATTGCAGAACACTGATGGGTTGGTTATGCAGTGTTTCCCCGTTCATGAAACAATGCTGACTAGATTACTTTCTTGCCCTTCATGTGTTTGGAAGTGCTTTGCAGGAACAGTCTCTCCATCACCTTACTAGAGACTGAAGTGAGGCTTCATTTGTTTTTCCCCAGGTTTTGCTTCTTGCCCTTCCTGAAGACAGGAGTGACTTATCCAGTCTTCAATCACCATGACCTTTCAAAGGTAACTGAGAGTGGTCACACAATGACATCAGCCATCTTACTCAGCACTCAGCTTACTCAGCCCCAGAGACTTATGTGTGTCCAGTTTAAGTGCTCCCTAACCTTCTCCTTCACCTTGTCCTCCTCTTCCTCCCTTGCTCCAGACCTTCCATCTCATCTCAGGCGCTTGGGATTCCTGTAGCCTGTCATACCAATAAAGACCGACACAAGATTTTGAGTACTTTGGCTTTTCCTGTGTCCTTTGTCACTAGTTCCCCTGCCCCATTCAGCAGCGGGTTCATGTTTTCCCTAGTCTTCCTTTTGCTATTTATGTACTTGTAGAAGCCTTTCCTTTTACCCCTAACATCCTTTGCCAGATTGAACTCCAGGTCAGCCTTGGCTTTCCTTACCCTAACCATGCAAAAACAGACAACTCTACACTGCTCCTGGATCACCTGCCTTCATTTCTGCTCTTGTGCATTTCATGTCTGAGTTCAGTCAGGAGCTCCTGGCTCATCCACACACCAAGCAGGACTGGCTCCTGCCACCCTTTTTTGATTTCCTGCGTGTTAGGATGGACTTTTCTTGAGCTGAGAGGTGATCTTTGTATATCAACAAGTGCTTTCAGACTTCTCTTCTTTCCAGGGCTGCAACCCATGGGATTCTTCCACGCAGATCTCTGAAGAGATTATGGACTAGTATTGGTGGTTACCAATGACTTCTTTCTCTAAGCATTTATTTTCTATTCTTTTGCTAGCTTACAAATTTGTTTGAAACTAAGTAAAAGGAAGTTTACATTTCAAACACTGGCTATCATAATGCTGATAATGTAGGATATCCAACATTGAGAACTAAATCCAAGGCAGACATGAAGACTACTTTTCCATTTTATATACATTTCTACAGGTTGGTATGGTTTCAATGCTTTTTCACTTTAATGTCCTTCTTGGATATTGAAGTATTTATCAGAAAAAAGAACAAAAAAGAGACAAAACTGTTTAAGGACTTTTTAGGATATGCCGAAGCAGAAACACCTATCAAAATAATTGTTTGCGTAATCATGATATAAACAAACTGCAATTAGGATGTACTTATCATTTCATTATGCTGCTCATTATGACCAAGATATCCTGTTTGTTCTGACTGTTCAAACAGAAAAAAACCCCAACCTATTCATGAAAGCAATTCTTTACAGTGTTTCAAAAGGAAGCTGGAGCTGGTAAACACATGTTCTTATGGGAAATTGCCATAATCTTGACTATATCCCAGCAGGGTCTGAAAATATTTCTCACAAAGTCTCTTCTATAAAATCTAGAACATATGTATGACAGACCACGTTTCACGTCCTTTTAAGGAACTTGCTAGCTTAATGAAGAGGACATTACTCTTGCATTTCCTTTTAAATGTCTGCCTTTTGATACAGGTATTCTGCAAAATTTGTTTTACCTCCTATTTGCATGATTTTTACACTTTCATCAGTCCGCCAAAGACACCATGAAAGTTTACATCTAGACCCCCCACTGACAGCATCTTACTGTAGACTTCTAATGCAGTATATTCAACACACAGTCTATTGATAAATGCATTTCATTACCTTCATACTATTAAGCTCCTACCATTCTTTCAGGACGATTATCAGAGAAATCAATACAGTTGTTATTTTTTATGTGGCTGCTAAGAGGTTTTGAAATTGATCTTACAGTTTTTTTTATTACTATTGACTGATACGTCAAAAAGAACACTAACAGATCAACAGAGCCCACTTACTAATTGTCATTCAGCTAAATATCTATAAGACATTAGGGACATATAAAAGTCACAGATTTCTGGATTGGGAACACTATCAGTGATGAAAATTTTAAAAAACTTCACCCCTTGAAAAATGTAGATCACTCTTTACAATCCAAAACAGACAGCATGTTTCCTTCAGCTTTTTTTTCTTCACTTCTTTTCTGAGTTTTCACCCTCTTGAATCAAACAAGGTGACTCAGTTAATGAAAACGAGATCACACTAGACATGGAAACACTCTGAATACAGCCAGAGAAAAATGAAAGAAATATCTTGAACTTTTTATTCTAGATATAGTTCTTTCATAGTCCAAATCAGACACCTAGCAATTACTCCTCCGGAAGAGTTCTGTAACCCAGTATCACCTACTGTAATTATCTATTTTTAGTAAAACCAGAACCAGTAGCAGTCAGAACACTGCCAGGACTACTGTGTATATTGTCTCTGAAAGCATGCATCATCTTCTCTCTCAACTGCTATTTTTTTCAGAATTGTTTACCAGACAGATGAACATGCATGCCTCATTGTCTTCCACTCAATAGAGCAATACTGACCTTTACAATTTGTGCAAGCTAAAATTATGTGTTTGAAAGATAGCACAGATAAGAAAAGGGGGTGGGTGCACTTCTGCCCTGTATAATTTACTACATTTGTAAAAAGTGGATTTAGAACTCCTCCATTCTGATTTACCAGTATTTTACTCTCACTTGCAATTACTCTGTAGTGGTAGAAATAGCTGCAGAAAATGCAGGAGAGAGAAAGAAAAAAATCAGACCTTTAATGAACATACGGAAATTTGTAATCGATGCCCTCCATGTTGAAGTAGCACAGATGGTAAGATTAGTTTTTAAAACACTGTGCTTTCCTTTACCACATGCAAAAATATTGCAATAGTATTTTTAACTTTTTGGATGTAAGTTGGCCACAATGACTTGCTACTACAGTTGGAAACCAGACCACAGATGTCCTACCGCTAAAGTTTAAATCTATCTCTTGGGTTTGACTCCACACTATAAATTACTAAAACAAACAGAAAACTTTTCATTTGCACTTCTGTTACTTTCCATCCAGGACTCTACTCTCCAGACAACTATTCAGATTCCCCTGCTCCATTACATGTGACTCTCTCAAAGCCCAAGATTTTAAGTGCTCTGCCTAAAGGACTCCAGCTACTTCTGTGGGTGTCACTGTTAATTAAGGACACATGGAAAGGAAATGAAGGAGCCAAAAAGCAGCCTTGTTGTCTGGAAAAACACCAGAATACATGGACATGGGTGACAACAGTAGGAAAAATCAGAGCTGGATAACAGGAAACGTTTGCAGCTGAGAGAAACAGTCTAGTGTCTCATGTTCGAGCATATGAAGAAACAGAATGACTCAAAAATCAGCATCAAATGAGTGAAAAATTGGGGCAATGATGACAAAGTCTAGAAGGTAATGGAAAAACAAAAATATTAACAAGGATGAGCCTATCAAAACTGTTAAAAACACATTTTATTTTATTTTTATACATTCTACTCAAATTTTACTGAACAGGAAGTCTTTCATAAAGCTATCAAACTGTGTCATGAGCTAGACAGTGAGAACTAAGAAGTTTAGTAGCTAAAAATGATCAGATAGAGCCTGGTGATAAACCAGAATGGGACAACAGAGACACACTTATGTATTGATTGATTTGTAACCAAGCTTTTTACTCAGCAGTAGCTTCATTTTTGCTCTGCACCAACTACATTTCTGTTGAAGGCGACAAGAAAGCATGCCAAACCAGATGGTTCTGGTCTCTGGTAACTATTAACTAATGTACAATTCTCATTCCTAGCCGCTAGCCTTCACAAGTGAAATTATGCAACCATATCTCTTAGGATGACCTCTGATAGGGACTGTAATTTAAGATAAAGAAACTGTATGCCTGAGACGTATATCATACAAAGAGAAGAAGTGATCTCTCACCATTGAGCTACCATCTTTATCTCCAGTCCCCACAACTCCTCCACCTCCAATGAGATAGCCTGTACTGCACTCTTGAACTCTTCTCTAGTAATGACTATTGGGCCCTCCAGGAACAGCTGTTACATTTAGAACAGTCTGTTGACAGGGATTATTGAAAGAATGTATGGCTAAATAGCACAATCTCTGCTTTTTCACTAAAAATTGTAACAACCAACATTTCTAGTCCTAGTTCTAGGAGGGTATAAAAGAAGAAAATTAGAAACTGTGAATACATCTATTTACTGAGGAAAAAAAAACCTGAGAACATTTGGCAGACAGCAGCTTAGCTTCACAAGCAAATATTTAGTTATCCGCAACTGACAAGTAAGCAGAAACACTGATTGGCTAGATTTAGTTTAAAATCTGCGCAAGTAATTTAGCATCAATGTTATAATGTTTAGTTTTGAAGTAAACAATATTGTCATAGGAAAGCTGGTGCTTGTGGATAGTAGCACTATAATCTGTAGTTTTATTAACATAATTTTCTGCATCTATAAAGCACATCATCAGTCTTGGCATGTGACCAAGGTACAAGTGTAGTCACTTCACTGGGAATAAACGTAGTTGGCTAGGCAGTGTTGTAAGACTGTTATTCCATTTTCCCAACAAAGGAATATTGCTTTTACTGCTTGTTTTTCCCATGCACACATACACTGAAACAAGCAACAACACTCCAGGTAGGATTTGTCCCAGCTTCAGGAAGAGAAAACAGCTTTAATACTGTTCAGAACAAATCAGCGCCAGTTGCAACTGTTTAAGAGATTACTCCTTTTAAACCAGCTCCAATCTTTTCCATTCACTTGGTGCAAGGTAAAGGGGCATGACATCTGGTGAGCAGGGAGGAACAAGGATTTCCTGGTTCATATATCCTACTACACAGAAGAAAGTGTTGCCAATCCCAGAATTTGCATTGTGGAATACTGTCAAAGTTGGGAACCTTATGTGATCCAGGATGTTCATATGGTGTTTCAATCATACAGATGATTCACTGATCTTTATCATAGCCGTATAGTCTGAACAGGAACTCTGGATTGCAATGTCAGTTCAGCACTTAGCTGCTACTGACGAATATGATCTTAGGTTGCTTGTTATCTAGCAAATATATCTTTCAAGATAGTATATTCTTGCTATTCAAAAGTCAATTGTAACTCTCACAAATACTCTTAGGAGATGAGAGATGATGTCTTATAATTCCAGAAGAACCCTGGCTGGGCAAAGAAAAGAGTGCATTGTCTGCAGCTGTCAGAGTCCTCTGTGAACTGGTGATTCAGGCTCACATAAAATATGAATGTCCCTTATGTCATCATCGTCAGTTCTTTTCTGTGAATAGTTGCACTATCATAGTAAAACCTTATGTGAACTACAGTACAGATACTGCACTTAACAGGCAGTTATTCAGACATATAAATTTTACAGCTTTACTGCCTTAAAAACAATATTGAGTTTAGAGAAGGCAGAATAACAGCGGCAAGTGAATTCTGAATCTGCCTGAAATCCTGGATCTGATCGAGTCTGCAGGCCTCATAACCGAGTTCTCAAAGTTCTGACTATTTATGAAGAATTTCACCCACTTCGGCTGTTCAAACACTCAAAGGTCCAACACAGTCACAAGTGCAGATGAGCAACTGAGTTTTGTAGAAGTACCGTTCTTTGTGGATTTGCAGAAAAGCACGCAGAGCCATAGGAAGTGCTGGAGAGACACACAAAGAAACTACTAAGCAGCTTATGGGAGAGTTTTGACAAGAGATTAGGCACATCTGTAGAACCATAAGTGGCAATGACAATAATCTCTCCTCTAACTGATAGACTTAAAGAGTGCATCACCAAAATACTTAACAAAGCCACATTCTTCCCTGCAAGATAACTCAACTTTCCATCTGCCTGCCAGTCAGTTAAGGCTTGTACAAATTAACTAAAAATGTAGCAAGACCTTTTAAGCAGTTGTTTCCACACTAAGGAAAGTGGATCCAAGTCAGATCTAAGATCGATCCTTCAGAATCAGCTGGCAGTCTCACTAGGACAGAAAATATACTGTTGTGTGTTTGTGTATATATGGAAACGAAAAGCGCACATAACAAATGATTCTACAGAGTATCACACTCTATCTAATATACTACAGAACCTAAAATTCAGATTTACACTTAACAACCAGACAGAATTTGCTGCTAACGTAACTGTGACTCACACACCCACCTGAAAACTGGAGCTGCCGAATCAGCCAGTCTCCAAAACTGAACTCGGGGGAAGGTATTTTAGCCCCTAGAAGTCGTGACAAATGTGCACTTTCCAGTTCAGAAATCTAAAAAGCTCCTTTCAAGTCTAGAAAAGAGCAACCATTGATTATTCTCCTGCTTTCACCAATGAATGATGTAACTAACAGTTCTGGCATCAGCTGCGCTGGCTCCAAATCACCATCTCTCTCAGCCAGGACAGGACGCCTTAGAGTACTCCATAGGGTGTGAGTGAGGGATGCAAAAAAAAATAAATATTACTATCTCTTTCTTAATACACACTAAATTTAGTTTTCAAAGCATGAAAAATAATTACATCATGTAGAATTATGGTGAGGGAAACACAGCTTTGGTGATTTTTTCACTTTTTCAATTTTATGGAAGCAATCTCCCCCAGAGCAAATTATTTATTATATTGTCATCCTGGAGGCCCATGTCTAAAAAAAACCGTAACCTGCAAATATTTTAAAATTATTTTGTAAGTGCTGTAATTTTTCAATCAACCTGTTTGGGTTAAACCACTCCAGTTACGGGAAAAGAATTTTTGTGTCTGTTGGTCCTACTGAAACTTGCATTTTTCACGTTGCAGTTGGAGACCTAAAATACACTTATGAAACATCATATTACACTATACCTGTAGTTAAAACATCATTTTCACTCTCTCCCCCATCACAGCAATCAATCTTAACATGTTTTTAAAATGTTTGTCTTAATCTGGATTCCAAACTGTTCCAAGAGCCAAAATTACACCAATGGATTGATACTGAAATATTTTCTTATGGAGGTTCTAATAAGATTGAATTTATGATTAATCATACTGCACTATGCCCATAAATAAAAAAAAACCTCGAAAATGCAAGATCTCAGCAATATGCAAAAAGCAGCTCTGTTAAGAAGGTCTACGAAAGGGCTTTTTCCTTTGCTTTTTGAAATTGTGAAAAATATAAAGGATGTAATATCAATAAACGGGCTAAAACAAAACAAAAAACTGAACCAAAGGAAAAGAAATACATACCCTATCAAGCTATGAATAAGATTAAATTAGACCAGAAGCATAATCTGGAACAATCAGTAATAAAACAGAACATGCACAACAGTGGGAAATCTGCCATTGATATATTTTGTAGCCCTGAATATACAAAGGCTCAAGTTTAAATTGCGCAGCTAGTAACTAGTTCATTGTACCTCCTCTGTGCTTTAAAAATATTTTCTTAAGCAGAGCTACCAAAAGAAGTCTTCAAGTACATTTGTTTTGAATGTCGGTAATTTAGCGCTAACACTAAACCCAGGTTAAAATAATACATTCCCATACAGATCAGGAGATTGTGTACGACATAACTTTCCATGGAAAATTATGATTGAGCAGAAACATCAGGAATTAACAATTCTGTTCTTCAGTCATTTTAAAAACATGAAATCTGACCAGAAAAGCTTGCTTAACAAAATAGGCTTCAAAGATACCAATCTTTTTTCTCAACTTCCTGCAAAACTTTAGGAAAAAAAGCTGCTTCTACTCCAAAGTGTGACTCCTTGGAGAAAACGCACATACAGTATTTGCAATTACTAGGAAATGCCCACTGCAAATTGAATTTATGACTTTACAAGTGAAAATACAGCAGCTGAACTAACAAAATCGGGTTGCGTTGATTTTTTTATAGCTACCTCTTATATCAGTAAATTCTGTGGCACAAATAAATTTTATTTCATGTTACCTATCCGCTTTACTTTAAATACCAATGGTAATGCAGGAAGTTCATAAATGTGAATCCTCAGGAGGCTTACATGCATCACTGAGAACAGTAAAATGAATGGTTACACATCTGCAGTCTGAACTTTGAGATGAATACAAGTAAATTGTGAATGCGCATTTTTCAAATGATTGCGCCCATTATTTTCCACTGACTCATGACTGTTGGCAGAAATGAATAATACATTTTAATATAGTATAGAGATTCAAAAATCACAAATACAGAGAGTATGTATGGGTATATATCCATCTTCTATGCATACATAATACTAAACCTATAGGTTGTCATCTGTTTTTAATACTGAAACACCAAATAATTTATAATGCAGAACTGTAAAATATATATAGAACACTGCATCAATCATGTACGAGTACTAGTGCTGTTCAACATTTCTGTAAATCCTCCATTAAACTTAGATTTGAGACTGAACCAAAGACTTATATGGATCAAGTCATGGTTGCTTGGAACACTGAAAGAGAGACATAAAATGCTGTGCTATTTCATGTCAAGATTATTTGCAGTTCACTTCATTATTTCAAAGAATACAAGCAACTGAAGTACAGTGCACTCAACAGTAAAGCCAGTGCTTATTCCTTCTCTTTAATTCAGGAGGCAACTACTAAATGACAATTGGGAGATCAGCTGATGGGACTCCTAAATTATTTGACACAATCAGTACACTGCAAATGTAAGCAAAGAAAGAACAGAACCTTGTGCAGCTATTCAGTAACATTGTCAAATAAGAAGGAATTAACTATTTGAATACTAACAATGGCTTGCTTTGCATTACTAATTCCCTTACCAAGCCTCATAACGTACCATAAGCCATTAGGCAAGATAACAACCATGACTTGCCCTGTATGGAAAATACACAGAAAAATGAATATTCAACCGTTGAAAAATGAATATTTAACCATTATATCCTAAATGGTGGCTGAAATTATAAGCCCATGTGTCACCTAAAATCACTCCACAGTAATGTAAAACTTTACCAAACTAAAGAAACACCACATGAGAAAATGTGTGTGAGTCTACACACCGTCCTTGTCTTTACTTGAGCAAGACTTCAGAGACATGCATCTTCAGGAGAATTAAACATAACATTCAGGAAATTAATGCTTACTTATGATTCCAAATCAACTTGAGAAGGAAGTAATACATACAAATACACATGATATTTTGCTTTAACAACAGTTTACTCCAGGTACAATTTGAAAAGTACTGTGCCGTAAAAGCGTTCACAACTTCTTAAGTCTTTTGGCAAAGGTAATGAATATTCAACATCTGCAGGGGCTGTTGCAAGTTCATGAACTACAGAAATAAAAAAAGATGCCTTCTTTTGGTAGCCTAGTTCTTCTGTAAAAATCCAAAAATAATACACCCTAGTAACAGCATCCACAAAGAACCAGATACTTGGCCCTGAAGTAAGACAGAGCAGCAAAGGGCTTATGGCAACTACTACCGCTAATGCAGGCTCCAGCACTTATGTTAGGATGAAATCAAGCATAGCAGAGCTCAATCTTTCCAAACCATGCGTTGGTTTGGGGGGAGGTGGGGAATTCTGTGTCAACATCTTTAATAAAGCAGATGTGACTCATTGCGCTCTCATTTAAAATCAGAAACTGAGGTCTCTCCTTTTTCCACTGCATCAATGGCAGCAGCACTGGGGGCAGTAGCACCGGGGCAATGATCCTTCGTAAGTTTGTGCTCTCAGTATAATCAGTTCAATTAAATCACACTATCTGACACTGCAGTTTTGTGATGTAGTGCTCAAATCCTGGCTTTGGTTTGTCTTCTTAATGCCACGCAACACCCTTATTCACCTCATCTTCTGCAGTGGCACAGATCATAGAAAAATGTGGAATTAATTTAATCAGTATACCATGCCCATAAACCCTCCTAAACTGCTTTTTTCATTGAAGAACACATTTCATTTAAAACTGTTGTTTCAATAAACCAAGTAATCTGAGATATCTTTGCTCAATATATTCCAAATTGTGAAAGCATCTGTTAGGTCATGTTGGGTTTTGGGTTTTTTAATTATTATTTTAAGGATGAGAAAAAGGCATTTTTCAAACACTTCCCTGCATCTTTCATTTTCTCATTTAAATTACTCAACCCAGATTCAATAATCATCCATTAGAATTTCAACACCTTGTAGTCCCATACTGGTCCGTTCAATTACTTTTAGAAATATCCTGGGAAAGAACTAATGCCAAATGGTACTCTCTTAAGTTTGTAACATCCAAATGCTGCATTTGAAGTTAGAAATTTAAAACTTGCCTCATTTACATCTGACTGCCAAAATATATATCCTGCATTTAGTCCCATGATGATTTTTTGCTTCATGTTAGCTTTAATTATAAATTCAAGGGAAAACTCCTATGTCAGAAACATTCCTTGCGAGGGTCACGGTATGTCAAGTGCATCCAGCATTTGTGTGAAGTCTATGCACTGCCCTGCTCACATGTGGAAGCCCTGTTTTCTCTGCAAGAAGGGCCAAACCACTTCCCTATTCTGTCCTCCACCTGCAACTTCTTTTTTTCCCCCCTTTTTTATCTTTTGCACAATTAACTGTACTGTCCCATCATTTGCACACTGAAATTCACTAGGCCATTCAATGGCTAAACTCTAACAAACTGTAATACACCAAATTTCAAAGAGAAACTGGTCCCATTGATGCAAAGCGGGTTTTACTCATGGTCAGGATCTGGGCACCAGTGGGTGACGAGCATTATAATTCCACTTGGTACATGAGTCAGCCTTAGGCAGGGCAAATCACACGGAGCTTTTATTTGCACATACTGTGGCCATGGGCCAAAACCCCAAACCCTGAACTCAAAAACTCACTCACAAGCACTCACTCTCCTCATCACTCAGACCAGACCACTTTCATTTGAGACTACTTGATGAATCACATAAATTTGACCTTATGCATATATCCATGCATACAGTCAAATGTACCCAGGTATTTACTTTTAAAGCAAACAAATACTATTAAAAAGCACTTAAAAATTTACTGCAATAGTTAACTTTTCTCGTAATTAGCAATGGCACTTGATCATTAACATATATGAAATTATCTTTATTTTCATAAAACTAAAATGAAGAAAGGACAAAAACTTGGCAATACCTTATTCCCTAGACACAGCCTATGATGTCGTTTGCAAAAACTCTTCAAAGTTAAACAGTGTAAAGTACCGTAAATTTAAGCACTGCCAAAAAACTTTTCATTTCAGTTAAAGTCTAGCAGAAACTGGAAAATTCAATGAAGAACAGCTACATTATTCTTGAGAGACATCCATGCCCCTGAGATCAGAATGTAGTGTTCTCAAACTGTCATTATTTTTCCATTTGAGAAATCAGAAATACACTGCAACAGCACTTCCACAGCTATACAATGCTATCCTATGTACAGTTCTGCTATCCAATACTACTTGTTTTAAATAAGATGGGCTGCAGATATGACCCAATATTAGCACTCAGTTGTACAGATATTAGTGCTCTAACAAAAGTGTGGGATGAGATAATGGCAGAAATGCCAACTAGGGAAGTAGAAATACTATTTTGAGCTGTAATTTTGTAGTGTCTTCTTTCAGAGATTCCTAAAACCCTCTACAAATATTTAATTACTTTTTTTAAACTCTGTTAAAGGAATAAACCTCACTACATCAAAAACTTCAATGTTACAAAATTGATGCATGGGACATTGATTTGTTTGTACTGATACTGATACACACTTTATTGTTTCACAGCACGGTATCTACCTCATGCAGGGCACAAACAGAACTATGTAGAAATATCAGGTGGCTATTTCCATTTCTTATTTTCCCCCAACCAGCATTTAGCTAGCCTTATTTTAGTCTAAGCCCTGTAGTGAATGGAAGATCATTTATACCTCTCCTGCCTTTTCAAGGATGCTCATCAGTACTGTCCAAGTGTCTCACGAACATCCATTAATTCATTCACAACCTTGATTACAAGATGAGAAAGCATTATTATCCCCATCCAGAAACTGGAGGGATGAGACAAAGGGACTTACGGGAAGCCACAGAATAACACACCAGAAGGGCAGGATGAGAAACAGCACATGGGAGTACCTCCGTATCAGTCCGTATTTCCAGACTGTATTGATTGCTGCCAGAAGTGGGAGACAGCTCTCACTGCAGTTCATTTCTTCTACATACCAGATGCCAAAACGCTCAATGTAGACAATCTAAATGTGAAAGCATACAGTTTTCATGGCTACCTGCTATGTAATGACTTGGGTTTCATAACTAGCACCATACAAGGCCACCATCACAGAGGCAGAGACACAGGCTGGTCAGTGTGGCCTTGTCTGTATAAATTGTAATTTTTTAATATTTTTTTTTTCAGTGTTTCACAGGATCACAGAATAGTTGGGGCCGCTTTTGAATATCTCCAAGGATGGAGACTCTACCACCTTTCTGGGCAACCTGTGCCAGTGCTTGGTCACCCTCACAGTGAAAAAGTGCTTCCTAATGTACAAAAGGAACCTCCTGTGTTTCAGTGTGTGCCTGTTGTCGTTTTTCCTGCCCCTGGGCACCACTGAAAAGAACCTGGCTCCATCCTCCTTCAACCCACCCTTTAGATACTTGGAAGCATTAATAAGGTCTCCCCTCAGCCTTCTCTTCTCCAGGCTAAAGAGCCCCAGATCTCTCAGCCTTTTCTCATACTGAATGCTCCGATCTCATACTCATTTTTGTGGCCCGTTGTTGGATTCTCTCCAGCATGTCCACCTCTCTCTCACAGCGGGAAGCCCAGTGTTCAGTAGCGGGGAAGGATCACCTCCCTCAACCTGCTGGACGTGCTCTGTCCAATACAGCCCCGAGTTCCATTCATTGCCTTTGCCAAAAGAGCACACTTCTGTCTCATGTTAAAACTGGTGTCCACCAAGACCTCCAGGTCCTCTTCTGCTGAGCTGCTTTCCAGCTGGGTAACCCCCAGCATATATTGGTGCATGGGTTTGTTTCTCCCCAGATAGAGGGCTTTGCACTTCAGTGCAGTAACCTGAGGTTACTGTCAGCCCACTTCTCCAGCCTGTTGAGGTTCCTCTGCTTGCAGCATAACCCTCTGGCATATCAGCCACTCCACACAGTTTTGTGTCACCTGCAAACTTGCGGAGGGTGCACTCTGCTCCATCATTCAGATCATTAATGATGATGTTAAACAGGAGTAGACCCATAGTTGACACCTGGGGCACACTGCTAGTCACTGGTCTCCAACTAGACTTTGTTCCACCGGTCACGAGCCTCTAGACCTGGCCATACAGCCAGTTTTTGATCCACCTCACTGCCTGCTCATACAGCCTGTACATCAACAGCTTCCCTGTCGGGATCTTGTGGGAGGCAGTGTGAAAGGTCTCACTGAAGCCTAGGTAGACACGATTCACTGCACTCCCCTCATCTACCAGGCTACACATTTCATCATAGAAGTCTACCGAGTTGGTCAAGTATGACTCCCCCCTGTCCTGACTACTACTACTGACTATTTTCTTGTCCTTCATGTGCTTGGGAATGGATTTCAGGATTAGCTGCTCAAGTATCTTCACAGGGATTGAAGTGAGGCTGACTGGCTTATAGTTCCTTGGGTCCTCCTTCTTGCACTCTTGAAGATGGGGGTGATATTTGCTTTCCTCCAATCGTCAGGTACTTATCCCATTCACCGTGATTGATGAAAGACTATTGAGAGTGGCCTCACAATGACATCTGCCAGGTCTCTCAGCACTCGTGGGTGCATCCCATCAGGGTACACAGATTTATGTATGTCCAGTTGCTGAAGTATTGCTTGTTCTGATCCTCTTCCACCAAGGGTACATCTTCCTTGCTCCAACCTTTCCCCACTGAAGGCCAGTCTTGCTAGTAAAGACTGAGGCAAATAAGGCATTCAGTACTTCCACCTTTTCCATGTCCTGTGTAACCACATCCCCTGTATCATTCCTTTACCCCATTGTCTATGTTCCTTCCACCTCCATTAGCAAATGAGCCAAGAATATTGGCTAAACATCCCTGACCACAATGCAACCTGCCAAAAGGGCGAAAAGTGAGGACAGCATGAAGTGGCTCTCCCATTTTTTAATTTAAAAGCACCTGACTTCGTAACCATCACAAATCTTTTAAATGTTCATGTAATTTCCAGTGAGGCTTTTTTCTTTCAAGGAGCTTCAATCCAAAGAAGACACTGAGACCTCCACTTCCAGCACATGATGAGATATCTGTGTAGAGCACAGTCCTGTGAGAGGGCTCTCCTAGCATTATGCAGGACCACTGAGGGGGCTGAGGAAGACTAAGTACACCATGGGAGATACACTCAGCCTCTAGCACCTTCAAACTGTGAAGGTGATGGAGTTGTTTAGGAAAAGGATGAATCTTTTTCATAATGAAAAAAACTAGGCATTGCTAAATCTCCATATTACAAAAAAGATTTTGTTATTGACAATTCTGTTACTGCAGTTCCCTAATATATTTTCTGCTCATCTTATAGGTGGATAAATGAAAAGAGTTAGAAAATTTATTCAAGACCACGTGGTGCTAGAACCAGGCTTAGTTGGTATGTGCTTGCATACTTATGCTCCATCTGGTGAGCCAAGGCTGTTCTTCCTCAGAAAGGTGTCAAGGACAGGCAAAAGAAATAACTTTTTAAAACAACCGTTTAAGGAAAGATGAGAGAATATTTTTTTTATTTCACTTCAACCAGTTATCTAGAAACAAAATATTTTCTTGGCAGATAAGTAAGCTGCAACATTACACCAGGCTGAAAAGCTCAGCTCCACCTTACTCCTCTACAGTGTGTCTCATGTCTCAGAAACATATGCCTTGTTAGAGTCTACTTTGTATTCCTCTACGTTTGACAATACTCGCTTTTATGTGAAATATTTTTGTGGCACGAAAAAAGATTTGCATGAATTCATCTTTTTATGTCCTAACTTCAATGTTCAAGCCATGTTTTCTCCCTCATCTTTGTTAAATAGCACGAAAATTGCACAGTAAAAGAACTGGGTACTTGACAGATCTTTTTAGACTATATCCTTAGATATATATCAGTTTTGCTGTTTTATGCAGTCTCGGTTGGTTGGTTGGTTGGTTTATAATGAGGAAGTAAAAGTCTATTTCTGAATAAAAAATACTAAAATCTGATGTGCAAGTATACTTGCTGTTGTCAAACTTTACTCTTAAAACATGGTACCTTAATTAGAAGGACACTTCATTGACAAGACTGTGGAGTAACTTAACGATTAATCTGACTGACAAAGCACAAATAATTCCTTTTATGTCCATTAAAAACCAAACCAAACCAAACCAACTAGTAACTCCTAGCAGTGCAGGGCTTGTCCTTGAAATGTTCAAAAACCATACACATTAATTCTCTTAAAAATACAGCAAAATCCTTTTAATAAAGTCAGACTGTGTTGTATATAGATAACAACCTTACAGTCATTGCTAACATTTTTCACATAATTTCACAGATTTTTTTTTTCACATAATTATTCTCTATGATCAAAGCTTTCATAAAGAACATTTAAAAATTAGAACTTTCTAACATTGCTCTGGCAATCTGGTCTCTCATCTGGATTTTAATACTTGCAAAAATGTGTGGCCTGGATCTGGAGGTTCTGTAAAGCTGAGCTTAACAATCAAACTTGGAATAGAGACTATAAAATGAATTTTTGGAGTGGAAGATTGCCAGAAGTCTCTCCTACACTCTATTGCTCCTTCTTTAATTCCTTACAGAGGAGAATTAAATTGTGAAACAAACAACTAAACTCAGTGGAAAAGAAAACTAGACTGTTTCAGTACAAAGAATAACGGATGCATACCCAGATGCAGAGCATCCACCGACAACGTAGGGAAGCAGTGGACATGCACTTGTGAATTTATGTCAGCATGTGTAGGAGTATCCACAGTAGTGTTAATCTAGATAGCACAGCTAAAAATAGCAGTGAAGACAGATGAAAGCAGACTTCAGCATGGTTTAACAATCTGTCCAGAAGGCCTGGACAGCCCTCTCTTAAGTCTAGACTGGCATGTCTTCACATCACATACAGATCAAAGCTAGTACAGATCTGTCTGCGTGTCCTGCAATCACACTACTCGATTGCAGTGTAGACACATCCAGAAATAGTGCTACTGTATTCTTTCATCTAAAAACTGCATTTGTAAAAAGCAAAGCCTGGGAACATACCATAAAGCATATGGGACCTGATGAGGAACACATGCTGGGGAGAGTGTCCATTTTGCTAAATTGTACTAGCAGAGCTACTTCCTCCCCCTACACAACCTGCTTCCCTTGTACTCCTGGAGGACACAGTAACACGTGCTGGTTGGCCTTTCCTGCGGGGATTCACAGTCGGGCCAGATTAACCTGATCCTTCAGGTACAGCGACTCACCCGGCTTTACTGTCTAACAAAGAGACTGTTACACTCTACAGGCAGCTGGAGACAACTGTGTTAGCGTAAACGGCACTCATTCCTCCTCATAAAGCGCTAATGTTGGATGCCGAAGCCCTAACCTAATGCACATTAGTTATCTGTTTCAAGGGCAGTTATTTCAGAAGAACGTCAAGACACTAACAATGCCTTCGTCCACTACTGCTGCTACCAGGGGCAGAACTGACTGTGATGCAGAAACCCAGGAGCAGATAAAGTCCTTCAAATTCAGCACCTCCTTCCCTCAAACAGTGGCGTGCTGTACAGCTGCAACATGACATCCTACTACTACGAACTACTACAGACACTACATCCTCTCAGGGATGGCTTACTACCATTTGTCCAGCAAGTGACCAAAGGGATTTACGCATGTTCTTAAACTGACTGCGTAACGAATGCTTCACTCCAGGGAGATTCTGTGTGCATTTTGCTAAATCACAACCAGAAGACAACTTAAGAAGGAATGCAGTTCTTCAGCACGCTTAGCTGCCTTCTGAGGAGAGCATAAAGACACACAAGCTAGTGTTGACTCAGACAATTAAAGTTCTGGTAGGAATCAGATCACAGCAGCAGGGATTACATACGGCCTAATTTACCATGGGAAGAAGCAAGCTAGTGAAGTACAGAAAATTCTGGGTGCAGGGATAAAAATCCCGTGCTGCTGCCCGTCTCTCTGTGGAAACCCTGCGCACGTGCGCAGTCGTACTCCACTTAGCTGTCTGGCCCTGGGCATCTCAGCACTCAATCACAGCTAAACACCTCCAGTCATCGGGCAGCGCTGTCCCAGCCATTTCATCTCAGATCCGATCCACGAAGCACTTCACTAGGAAGTGCAGAGTGGCAACGGTTAACTCCTCCACACAGGGAGCATCACATTAAAGAGCAGAAACACATTTCCATTACGCTGTTTGCCAATGTGCTTCATCTGTGACCCTCAAGTACAAGTCTAAAGAAGTGGGTGAAAGTTTAATTGCTCTCTGTTCAGTCTCAGAGGACGACAGGCTAAAGTTGCCAAATATGGTGTGAAAAACCTACCCATTAGATTGACGTTATCAATATTTTTGAAAGCACTACTGAGCAGCTGAGATAATTGCTAAATTTCTGTCATATATACCAGTAGCAGATCCATAACACTGAAAAATAAATAATGCTTTTACATTAATCTCTCAGATATTGGTTCTCCCAAAACTCTGTTCCAAGAAATGTTGTATTGAGCTATTTGTAAACAGAGGCTTCCTGAATCTAGAATTAAGAGTCGACTTATCACTAAAAGCAGTATCTTTACTATTTATCAAAAATACAACATGGTACGCTAACACAAACAAACATTAACAGAAACACATGGAACTAAATGCAAAACCTCCAACCATTAATTTTTGGAACTGCACCTGTGCTCTGTAACACTGTATCACAAATTTTGTTCTCTTTTAACTTGCAACTAATTGCTTTGACAGCACTTTTTCCAAGATCTGGCCCGTTCAATCGTAACAGCAACTACTGTTAGCATAATCAGATTTAAAAGGTAGTTCTCCTTTTCCTATGGAAAACTTAAAATGCCATATGCAAAAAATTAATACAAAGATGTATATGGATGATTACAAACAAACTCCTAAAATTTATGCCATAAAATTGCTTTAAGCAAGTTTCACATCAAGATGTTGTAGAATGTACCATACCCAAAAGGACAGTGAAAAGCTGAATCCTTCTTTTTCTAACCTGTTGCTTGGTACACCTTTCTAACTTGCTTTCTAACCTGTTCCATGGGTACACCCCCTCACTCCATCCATGTCTACCACAAGGATGCCCATTAACTTAAACATAAGCAATGTTAGTCAAGGGGCCCAGGTAACTACAATTCTGCAGATATGAAGTGAAAAGCACTGGCAGAGTTCAAGGTTACAGTATTTCTTCGAAGTTGCTTACATTTAGCCACCATAAATTGCTTTACCTCTAATTTAAAATCTGGTTTAGGTTAATGAAAAGCAAATAATTAATGATGTAAGTACAACTCAAATTCCTGGTGATTCCATTCTGTAACTCAACAGAAGTTAAGTTTTTGCCCATGTCCTAGCAACAAGCACAAATATTGTGCTTTATCCAGTGCTCAACATATGAGTTTGCAAAATTATAATTTCCCAGTATTTAACATAATTAGGACACATACCTTAAGACTCTCTGAATATACACGAGGAGAAATGAGTGTACTTAGACTGAGCACAATAGAAGTGCGGGTCAGAGAACGTGACATGCAGCCTGTTTACCTTGCTAGCACCCTTCTGTTTCTGTGTGAACTGTATTTCCCTGTTTTAGTTTGTTTGGTTGGTTGTTTTTTTGGTTTTAAAAACATCTTGGACACAGCATTTACAAATATTCAAATAAATCTCTCATCATGCTGACAACTTCAATATTTAAAATCTTGAGCCAATTCAAAAGCAATTCTTAGGCTCTTCATAAATTTACTACTGTGCCTCAAGTGGAACTGACAGCAAAGCATACAAAAGGCAGAACATTTACAGTTGTATTTTAATAAAAGAGAACACGATATGTACACGCATGTACAAACATGCCAGCAGTTACATGTTCTTAGTCTGGACAGTTAAATGTATTTCCTGTTTCTTAAGAAAAATGCCAGCCAGTATGGCCAGATCCTGCAGAAAAACTACATGGACGAACAACCAGCAGAGCAGTATAGCTTCAAACCATAATCATGTGCATACTCCTGTCGTGCACATGTGAAAAAGCTATGCAGCACAGCCTGATTTTTACTCACAGATGTAAACAAGTTTGCTAAAATGGGGGGGTTGAAGGGAAGTGTTAAGTTCCTGATTAGAATTTAATTTTAAATGGTAAGTTCCAGATTGATACAGTAACAATAAAACAGATGGGGGGAGCGGGGGGAGGATTTATACACAAGGAGAGGTCATGTAACACACTGCATTGAGTTTAAAAGATAAGTGAGACAATGCCTTTTTCTCCAGTATAAACAAAGAAAAATAATGCCAGCAGTTTGACTACAAACAAGAACTAGGGAGGAAACGGAACTGAAAAGGAAATGCTTACAGCAAACCTTCCAAACTTAATGCTATGACTATAACCAGAAAAAAATCATTTTCCAGCATTACTCGATAATTCTTTATAAAGTGCAAATCAACCCCATTCGTATTCAAAATAAGCTTTTGTAAATACTCCTTAACATAGAAGAAAATATACCTAGTGAAGGATTGCCCCAACTGTCAAACTATGACAGAGGAATTGTACTTCTCTTTTGATACCTCCAAGGTCTGCAGATCTCTGAATCACTTGGAGCTTTATCTTGAAAGATGAAACTGCAGTTCTGCCTTAGACAGGTAATCAGCAGGTCATATTTTTACCACAATAATTAATTAATTAATTAATTACTTTTTTCCCCTTGGTTGCAAACTGTCTTGAGACCTTAAATCAATAAGGTATCTGATGCATATGTTCTATTTTCTTGTTTCCAATGGTTCTGCTGTGCATATAAATCTATCCTACAACCACATTTGCATTTAAAGGGAAATTCCCTTGTGTTTACTATGCACCTGCTCCATGTAAGCCTATCTTCTCTGCCTCCTTTGAGGAACGGACAAATCTGCCAGAAAAAGAGAGAGCACAGACGCAACACTCCTCCAAGTCCTCTTGCCAATTATCTAAGCATTATTTCCTTCAGTTTAGTTATGGACCTATTCTGACAACAGTTGAAAAGAACAACTACTTGCTCTTCCAAATAATACTTCTCAACTTTTTTAAACATATTTTTCATCTTGACATTGAACATACATTATTTCAACTGGACAAAATTGCTGCTTTCTAAGCAATATAATAAAGCATTGGCAAACGGGTTCTTTACAAAGACTTTCATTTTAAAAATATGAACTTTATTTTACTTAGCATTAATTAACATGGCTGCATAAGGAACAATGAGAATATTCTTCTGGCATTCTACCTTCAACTGTAACCTGAAATAGATGTAGGTTCATTCTAATAAAAATGAAATAAAAATGGTAATTGTTCCCTTCTCTTCCCCTTCTTGATCCTGTAACCAAGCTCCTGATTCATGGGTTGCTTCTGGAGCTCCATGCAGGTAATCAGAGACAGACAGAGTGGAAATAAAGCTCTCCTGCACATCCCATCTAGTCAGCTGAAACATTTAAAAACTGGGTGAGGAGAGATAACATGCTGCATCACACAAAGGCTGCCTGAAGTACTGATTTTTGTGCTTGCGAGGTGCAGCATCACCACTCCCTGCACACACGACACCAAATGATGCCACAGCCACAAGTACCAGCATCCCTGCGCTACTGCCAACGCGACTTTTGTGCTGCTGTAGTCGAGTCCCCCCACAGGGCTGCCTCTGGCTTGAGCTCCTCTTTCTTGCTGGAGTCTCATCATAGTGTGGAGGCAGTGCTACCCGCATGTCTCCATTTCAGAGGACAGAAACTAGAGTGGCTGCAGCAGGGCTGTCATGCTTTCCCCTTCCTGGTTCTAATCAGGCAAGTGTCCAAGCAGGACAGAGCTGCTGCGGCTGTAGAGAGAACAGGGGCCCGGGACATCCTGGAAGAGGGCTGTGCGAGGAGGAGAGCTGTACCAGCGCAGATGGTATCCTACCTCAGGGACGTCTGGGAAGAAGACTTCTTGCACTGATGGAGTTTGCATGGGCTCCCAGCAAGACCGGACAACTTGGAAGTAAAGCAGCAGTAAGAAGCCCTTCCTAGTTTCCTGAAGCCCTGCTGATGCTTCGTCAAAGAGAGGTTACAAAATTTGTAGATGTTTGGTATTATGGTTTTCCAGTCATGAAAAAACTAATGCAAAGTGACCTATCATTTACTCACAATATTCAGGGGAGGGACTGCATCTCCAAAGGTACCGCTTAGTCACCTTGTTCAAACAGTCCACCTTTTACACACAGCTCTTTGTAAACTCAGAAGCTCTCCCCAAAGACATCACATCATACTTACTTACCATGTTGCTGTCCTTAGAAGAAAAACATTAAAAGGAGGAGCAGATTCTATCTAATTTAGTATCTTCTATAAGACTTCCTTACCTGAAAGACTGTCCATCTCCCTATGCCAAAATGCCACTTCAAGTATTTTGAGTAGCCCACACTGGACTACTCACTCAAACAAGGAAGTTGTTTTAAGAGGCTGGTCTCTTACAGGCTGCTAAGATTTGGAGATACCTCTTCATTGGCCTGTTCCTCTGATAACAATTCTATTTTACCCACTTTTTCAACAAGCTACAAGCCACATTTGCTTTCTACTGCACATTAAGTCAATGACACAGATCAGAAACCACAAAGATCTGAAAAATGAATGAACTGCTGGTTTAAGATACCATTAGTGACTGAGTGAAGTGGAACAGTCAGTTTGCGCAACTCAGTTTTGACAAAGGAAAATATGCAAAAATGAAACATACTACACCTTACAAAGGGAGTCTTTTCACACCAGGCAAGGGCACTATGTCTCTGTGAAAACCGAAGGAATGCCTAAAGCAAAAGTTACTATTCAATTTTGGAACTATAACTATAGTGGTGAGGGCAAGTTTCATCTTGAAAATTGGACAGATCAAATTCTAATGGTTTTATTCACATGAAAACCCCTTCTCACTATGTTTTAACTTCCTCTTAAGTGACCCCTCAAGCCTGATCTCAAGACCAGGTTTCCATCTTAGGTGCAAAATCTTCAAAATACAGCTCCAATATGGCACCAGGCATACACGCAGGCTTAGCAGTACGAAAAGAGAAGTGGTCTACCATGTTCACTGGTCAGCCCATGAGCAAGCTGCAGAGGATTTTAGGGTGAAGAAGCTCATGTTTATGGGTGGTAGTAAGGCAATGGCTCATTGGCAGTACGTACAGTACACACACATACTAAACTCAGTAAGGGCAGGACACTACGAAAGTCTGCTGCAGCACATTGCACAAAGCTTAAATACATGCACATCATTCAACATAATTCCTGGCTGCAGGATCAGAGTTACCTGCACAAGATATAAAGAAATTTTGGTTTTCCTATGCTACAATTATATTCCTTTCTTCAGCTATTTAAGTATCACAGAAGGGTCCAACAATCAAGTCATTTGCTTCAGAATAATTTTTTTAAAACTTGTTTAGCTACCTTTTGCTTTTTGATCGCTGAGGTGTACAAAGAGGCCAAGCTTCCAAGATTTTCTATGGCACCATAGGTACTAGCAGTTTTTTGGTGGTTTTGGGGGTAGGGGAGCTTTCTGAGCAGCAGTTGTGACAGATTAATATCTGTCTAAGAGCTGTGGCTTTAAGCCAAGCATTGAAAGTGCCATGAGGTGATAACACTGACAATGAAGACTGAGACTATTTAGGAGCTGGTTTGAATCCAGTACCATCAGGACACGATCCCTGAGTTCTTCTTCATACAAATTGCATTTGCTCGCATAAAAATGCTCCCTGATATGGGTATGAAAACGGTCTGATCCCTGGTGCTGCAAAAACACAATCTTAGACTGATCAAAGCATAACCAAGGTGCAGTATTTCCTACCAGACAACTTCGCATTTGCCTCCCCACAGTTACAAACACGCTACTCCTACTTGATTTTCTTCCAGATTACGGTGGGACAGGAAGGTGCTGAAGGCTGCGTCCCCACTAGGGACGCCCGGCTCCGGGGCAGAGCAGCGGCAGAGATTTGCGCCGGCTTCGGGTGCCAGCGGGTTCCACTGCGCTACGCGGGGCTTTGCGGCGGCACTTCGCGGAGCTGACATCACGTTGTGTGCTCAGCCCCAGTAAAAGCCCCCGCGTTCAGCCCTGATTTCATGCGGAAAGCACTTCCCCGGGGCGGGATGGCGGGGGCCGGGGCTCGCCCCCC